>JAHWXV010768725.1:0-10833 GCA_024586415.1 Phrixothrix hirtus | reverse complement strand
AAGTTCGTCCAGTCTATCCCGGATTTTGACAACAAAGTCATTGACGTCTTTTTCGGCTTGAAAAATAGGAGAATGGATTTTATGTACAAAAAATAGGTAACATTTTACTTGTGCCCACCCTCTTTCAGAACTCACGAGCCGCCACTGGTGTTACACACTTCTAACAAGATTCAATGGCTTCAAAACTTGTACTTAAGATATATACATGGAATATGAACATATTTTTCATTCTCTTTTGCAAAGTAACTGATTAAATATGATTAATTGACATTGATCGTATACAGCCACTCTATATCATAGAGTTCATAGGTTCAAGCATCAATTACACCACCATAACACAAAAAAAAATATTATTCGAAAGATCATTTCAATACAATATCAGTAAAACTTATAATACCTTGCCATTATGCTTGAAAACCTTATCAGTCAAACCATTCAAAAAATAGTATTCCAATATTCTTTTTATGAAACAAGATAAATATAATACAAAAAGCTTTAGCACAAATTAGATAAAACATGTTGTTTATATTCATACCCAGCTTTAGTGCTGTTTAGGTTGATTTGGTTTAATTTAGTTTAGTTTAATTTAATTTAGTTTAGATATTAGGCTTAAAATTAGGCAAACTGTTTTAGGAAATCGAAATTCAGATTAAAACAAGGCACAGTTAAAAAACAGTCTTAACTGAACTGACACCTTGAGGTTCCATTTGTGAAATGATTGCTCTATATAATTATAAATATTATTGTATTCTAAATGTAGGAATTTTCATTTGAAATAAACTTTATTATTATTATTACTATTTATAAAAAAACTTATTTTTGGCACTTTTAAAAAAATTGTCTTCATATATTCCCATTTATATTCTTAGTTCTAAAAGTGCTAACTACTTTTAAATAACACAAAAATAAAAGTAATTAGTAATTTTCAGATCACGCCTTTCATTTTACTCTTAAAACATAATTTATAGATGGTAATAATATAACTATTATTAATTTTTGTTGAACACATTGTTTTTTTAAAAACATAATTCTGTTCTAAGTGTGTTTGAAACAAAGTATAAAATGTATATTTCATATTTTGTATCATATAGTCTTTGCTTTTATTAAAATAGTCCCATCAGCATCATGATATTGACTTTTATCTTTTTCGACGAAACACATTTCACATTTATGCAATGTAATCTAAATGTATACTAGACTGAGAATCACATGCAACTCTGTGTGGTTTATTACAGGATGGACTACTATTATATCACATGCCCGGTTGTAAATGGAACAAAATTTAAAATTTTTAAATGACAATTTCTCTGTAATTATTAAAAATTTTGGATGATTGTTTGAGAGAAGTAATATATTGATTTAAAACTACCTTAAATGAAAAAGATTGAAAAATAAAATTTCTAGAAATAATTCCTTGCTAAGGAATATAATATTTGTGGGCAATTATGTAGGTATCAAAATCATTCAATTCTATCATTCAAAAATAATGGATCTGTCCTGTTTGAATAATTCTTATATCTTTGTTTACCTTTTCTATTTGTAATATTCTATAGTATAAGTAATTGCATAATGTCATAATTGCATAAACTAAATTCACTTTCAGTTAATCATCAATCAACTGCAAAATATACATCACCTGTTGTACTAAGAACAATTTTTATACAAACAGGGTGTAAAGGTGAACATATTTTTAAAATGCACATTACATCTTAGATTTATTAATTAATGTAAAATAAAATTATTAATGTAAAATTCAAATACACTCAATTGGGTTAATTTGTTAAAACATAAATGAATATAATTTATAACATGATTATATAATTTTTATGTTAATGGTAAATTATATATAAAAAAATGAAAGCACTTTTTACATTACTAAAATTTTGTATCATATAACTAATATTTAAATTTGCTATACTTACCTAGAATTCAAATTAATGCTCACCTAAAAATAATTTGTGCGGTATGTTTTATATTTTAAAAATCTGATCAAAATTTTTAATTAGTTTTATTTTTAGAATTTAACTCACACTGTAATAAAATTTCTTGAATATGTTGAACAAAAATTTTAATTTTATATTTTAGGCATAACAAACTTAAATACAGTTCATTACTTGCACATATTTTTAAGTCTGATTATGTTTTTTTTTTAATAAGAAAATAAAGCTTTTATAAAGCAGATAACAATGAGGCTATATTAGTTATTTGATAAATAAAAGTCCATCTTCCCCTTGTAATATTGTTATGGCAAATACTAGACTAATGATATATTTCAGTACTTCATTGCAAAAATTGTATTCTTTTGAATCTTAAAAGTACATTATTGCTTATACTGATTTAGCTTATGAAAAAGTATATAATCCCTTAAACATTGCTAGGGTTGATATCAAAAAGGCTCTAAGTACCAAAAAGCAATTTTTGGCATAAAGATGCTACTTTCATTTTATTCATTAATGCAGTTTGCAGCACGTTTCAAATATTTCTGGAAGTAAATGGGAATTCCATTTACCCAACAAGTACAAGGAATCCAAAATAAGCATGTTTAAGATACCAGTTACTTGGCATCTTTCTTACCTATCAATTATGCATTTCTTTTAAGGTAAATATAAACACCACTTTAAATCTCAAATATATAACATTACAATGAAAAATATTATTCAAAATTTTTTAATTTTGTGAATGCATAGAGAACGTATTTTAATTAAAATAAGTTGTTATATTATAACCAAATTTAAATAATAGGTAACTGTACTTTTCTTCCTTTTATTACCAAACTATTACATTGCATTGTGTTGTTATTAAATAATAAAAAAAGTTATAGTTTAAAAATTCTGAAAAAATATATCGTGTGTAATACGATACCTATATATATATTGAAAAAAGTGAACTTAAAAATTTTTGAAAAATCAGTTAAAGTCCCTGTTTATAAATGGTTTTTTATTATTTTCTTCTATATCTTTCAGCTCATTTCTTTAAAATTTTCACAAATTGTGTAAAATGTGTATTAATAAGTATATATAAATAATGAAATTGAAAATTTAACTATAACTTTGTAATGTAATGTAATAGTTTGGTAATAAAAACAAGAAAAGTGTAGTTATCTACAATTAAAATTTGGTTATATCAACTTATTTTAATTAAAATATGATCTCTGTGCACCTGCAAAATTAAAAAATTTAGAATAATGCTTTTCATCACAGCGCTATATATTTGAGATTGAGAAGTGATGTTTATATTAACCTTAATAATTTTCACATGAAATGGTTCTTTGTAATATAAAATATATTCATTATTTCTACTTATGGAGTTTACGATGTGGCCAAATCTGTTAGAAAATAATTTAATAATTAATTAAGTAAATTTGGATTTAATTTATTTCTCGACTTAAAAAATGTCATTTAAAATTTTACCAATATTACTTTGTACACAATTTTTATAATAATACAATAAAAACTGTATTTTTTATTATTAGAGACTAGATAGTTAAGTAAAATATATCTTTTTTTAAGGGCAAAAGGCAAAAAAGCTCAGAAAGGTAAAAATAAGTTTTGAAATAAACTTTTCCATAATGAAAAATTATTTTGAATACAGCAGGATCATGAAAAATAACCAATTTAAAAATTCTTAGTTTATTGAGTATTAATTACTACATATTAAATATTATTAGAAAGCTTATTTAACTATAACAACCATTTTAAATAGTTGGATAAAATTTGGAATTTTTCCGAATGAGCCCATGACCAGTCTTAACAAAGAATTCAGTTGTTTAACAACGTTGTTATATGTAGTTCAATAAGCTTTTTAATAATGGACCTTAATATTATACATTTGTACTACAATTTTGTGATTTATGCTGAAAATCAAAAAGGCACAGAAAAGTCAAAAATGTTTTAAAAGGCAAATATTGCCAAAAACCTATAAAAAAGCAATCATATTTAGAATATGTGTAGCCTGAAAAGTGCTTTAATTTTAGTCCGATCAATTATAAAGAAGAAAACGAACTTGCTTAATTATCCGGCCTCTATTTAATATTCATCTGTAACTACAAAAACTAAATTTCAACTTTTACATATTTTAAGTTGACTCTTCTTGTTTTTGTTGAGACTTCTTCAACTTGTTCCCTGGGTATAACGGCCTATAGATATTAAGCTACAATTGTCTTACTTTTGATTTTTTTTATAAATACAAATTTTGTAAAACAAATCTGTTGGATAACTATAATGTAGGGAAGACCACAGCTAGGCTAGTTTAGTACTTTTTTATTTTTACTTGTATTTTATGTCATCTAAGCTTTATGAACTATTTTGCTTAGACAATATTTTAGGTAAACAGTTTTCTAATAAGTTAATAAATATTGTTACATAATTTATGAACATCACATCTTCCTTGACGTGAGATTAAATTGTTAATTAGCCCCACATATAGTTAGCAGTCATGTGGAAAATTTTCAGTTATGTTTATGTTTCATATTCTAGTTATTACATTAGTGAAATACTAAATGAAGAACTGTGGATAAAGCAAAATGTGGTACTGTATTATTTTATGTAGTAAAATAAATATCTAACTTAAAAAGAAGTAAAAGTTAGTGAAGTGTGTAATTTGTACGTTTTCCTACTAGTCATATATTTTTAATGTGGTAGTCCAACTAACTCTATTAAAAATTATTCAATTAGATCCAGGACCATTTTTGTAATTGATATTATAACTGCTTCATTTGTATAAATCAAAATGTAGTGGAATAAATGTACTTACTTTATATACATGTGAATAATGTAGTAAACAAACTGTAAAATACAGAAATAACATAATTTTAGTTGCTAGAGTTCTAATAAAAGAAATTAATTTTATTGTACTAAAACATGTCTGGCTATTGAATCTGTTGAACGCAAACTGATTAATGTATACCTTGTGTGTATTGTCTAAACTACAGAAATCTCATATATGGAAAATTTAAATGTTGCTTACAGTTGGAACACATTCCATAGACCAGTTAGTTTCAGTCTTTTTGTTTATTGTTTTGCAAAAAATGTGTTTAAAGACTCTTCATAATTATATTTTTAAAACAACTGCTATTAGTTACTTTTGTATATGGTTATATTAAAAACAAATTAGGACAAAATATTTATAAGACAAGGTAAAGGTTTTAAACGAAGCCAAGGATCCATATAAATACTAAATACAGTAGATTCCCAACTAAATGACTTTACACTTTCTACCCTTTTAAGGAATTTAACCTACACTAAGTTTTTTTTAACCTACCAACACTGCGATGTATCTAATCACTCTTTAACTAGAGCATAGGTATACATACTTCTAAAAAATCAATTAGTGTTATTATAATTTCTTGATATCACATTGATTTAGAGGGAGTGTCAGATAAACAAACTTGTTCAATATAGCCTTTGCTTTAGCTAACTTTTTGATTATTTGACTCTGGTTTAATGCTATCCAAGTCTATTAAAAGGGAGTCTAATATTGAAAATATTTAATATTTATTTAAATCAATTATAACAGCAAATGACAGCAAACTTACAGTTGTAATTTTTGCTACAATTAAATATATCGTTATTTAATATACAATTTCTTAATTAGTTAAACAGATTAAACATAACAATGTAACCTAACAAAATTTTAATAAAAGATAACAAGATATTTGTTATCCAACTAATCATGTAAAACATGTAAAAATATTCATGGCACCTGATTAAGTTTATATGTATCGAAAATTAAAAATAGCAAATTCATTTTTTTAAATAAAAAATTTTATCAATATTATTTGAAAAGAGGTAATTAATAAAAATAGTTTTTGATTAAATCGTTAATAATTATATACCTACAATAAAATAATTTAATTTATTTCAAGATTGCAAGACTTTAACATTTATAAATACTTACTTGGGAAAATTTTGCTAGAAAATTTGTGACTTTTGTTATTGCTTGCCTAATATCAACAAAAGGTGATGATTAGAAGTATTTATTATCCTGAAAATTACACCAGGAAAATAAATGAGTATCCCTTTCACTTTATTGAACTTATAAATTTATAAAATTATAGAAGTTTTCTTAGACAACAAAAATGAATAAAAATAATCATGTAACAAACAATTTTATTTGGTTTAATTTTTAATACATCATAGATAAATAATTTTCAGATTAATATTGCACATGATTGAAAATGCCCATGTTAAATGGACGTAATATATGCCATGGATATGGATTTTAGTAATAGGATAACAATATAATGATAGAAAACTAAATTTATCACTGGCAAAGCTACAAAAATCTATATACAAAATGTAGCTGGGTATTTCGTCCATTCAAAGTCAGGCTTAATGCATCCACTCGGGATAAGACTAACAAAAATTTTGTCAACTGTGATGCGTTGACAATGATTACAAACAATGAGAACATACAGATAGAAAAAACAATGGTGCAGTAACACGGAAGCCTATTTGGGATCGGAAAGGGTTTGGTTTGACAAGAAGGCACAAGCAACGGCATCCATCGCTATCCGGCTCACACCAGACAGATACCCTGTGAAGAATTGACAATATAAATATACAAAGATGCAGTGATTGGGTTATCATGATTAAGACATCCGGTGATACAGTACATAAAGATACATACACATATTGTCGAGGCACTGTGAGTAAGGCAATCCTACAGTAGTGTAGTGGAGATAGGGTTATCCGCCATAAACGGATAGCCGGGTTTTGGCCCGGATTATAAACTTCAATACTATGTGCAAGGTTTGTGCACACAACAGTAGATAAAATATATGTATTATATATAATGTATAATAATTTAATTTTGTGTAGGTACTATTCAGAATATAGATAATGTACTCTGAAATCACAAACAAATCGAAAAGGCTATAACAATGAACACCCTAGGTTCCTTCAGGGAAGCAGTACAATTAACACAGATAAGCAGGCATCAGGACGATTCTCATGCGCCCATGATTAACAGCCAGTTGACAGAATACATTTAATCAGGTTGGGAAAAGCACCAGTATGATACAAATTGTGTCCTACATAATTTAAATGTTAGTGACTGCATTCAGGCTAAATTAACAAGTACAATACAAATAATATGTTGTTTATCTAAAAACATTTATAAAAAAGACACTAACAATTACAAGAAAATAATGGCACTATATGTATATGTTTTTATCAGATGAAAAACCAATGTTGGCAATAGCTGATTTGCTATCGCTGACTGAAACCGCACACACTCACCACACTAATTCACTCTAATATACATCTTGTTTTAGTTTCTACAAAAACAAATGTTTTTCACTGATTACTACAAATTTCATTAAAATATTTAATTTCATTTGTTCTATTAAGACTCTTTAGTTTATCACATGGATGACCATTGGCAAAAGCATGTTTGGAAAACCACTCTATGTATCACTGTGGTACTGGAGTGTTTTACATATATCTAAGAAGGCCAGCCATCTGCAAGGCGTGATCTTTTGAGCATTGGTCCATTATCATAATCACCTCCACTACTTGGAGGTCCTGGAGGTGAAGGTAAATTGGTTGGTGTTACACTCCCAGGAGTGGGAGTTAATTGTCCTGAGGAATTGGGCCTTGGATGATGACTTTGCGTTAGGTTTAGACTGTGAGTTTGAGGGTGATGTAAACCTGCTCCCAGATGAAGATGATGTTCACGTGGCGGTGATATTGGTTCGCTCTTGATCTTAATGGGTAATGGTGATGAAGCAGGCGGTGGTGTACTGCTTGAAACTGCCAGATGTGGTAGCCCACTGTTATGGGCAAGTGAAGTCGTAATTTGATGACCACTCCAAGAAATGGGACCTAATCCCATATCAGGTGCAATGCTGAAATCTTGGGCTCCAAAAGATGACAATCCGCCTCCAGGATAACTCGAAAGTCCAGGTGTCTGCAACGCCACCACAGGAGTGCTCAATGCTGATTGTATCCGACTATGCTGTAATACATACTACCTCTAATTAGGGCTACCAACTCATTTATTTTTGATATTAAATATATGTAAATGAATGATTGCATAAAACAATAATCTGTTATATATAATAATTAATTAAACTATAAAAATTTTTTTATGTAATGGCAATCTAACGAATTTATTAATTTCTAAACAATTAAAGTTGGCAACCCTACTACTACTGCTACCACCACTACCACCATGTAAACAAATTGAAAGAAAAAAATCTTCTAAAATACTTACTTCACTATATGACACTTCATCTGATGATAGGCTTGGTCCTAATGGGGTAGGAATAACAACTCTTAAATTTGAACGTGGTCCTGGTGAGTGTTGTTTGGTGTGCTGCTTAGAGGAACTTAACCCAGGACCGGGGCTTGGTCCTGGGGATGGAGAACCTCCCATGGGAGAAGCTGAATTCGGATAACCATTACTCATTTCCAAAATTGCGCCACTGGGATACACAGAATCTGTTTCAGATGAAGAAGGTCTTGGACTAATGCTTGTATGAGCCATTTGGGGGCTAGACTGTAAAAGACCTGATTCTCCATAACTAATATTAACTGGCACTGACACGGGTTGAGAATAATTTGATCCAGTCATACTAACTTGCTGAAATAGAAAAAACTTTTATTTAAGATAACAAAAAATTAAAAGTACTACCCTCTGTCCATTGATTTGATTGCGTTGTAGCATCATTTGAAATTCTTCATCAATTTTGCTGTATTTAGCCTCGGTTCTTGGTGTTAGCTGATATTCGGTTTCTGGTTCTGGACTGTCCGGACTCATAACTCCGTTTTTATGCTCCTTCTTATTAAGTGCCTGCAAGTGTCAGTGGACACAGCTCATGGATATAAACTAGCCTCAAGGGCTGACAGGCATACTATACATTCATAATACTGTCACGCTTTCTTAATACACTTATATACTCACTTATTAGGGTTGATTTATTTAAGCAACAACAGTGAAAATATTAGGCAAATGCATTAAAATCGATAACTAAAAACAATAAAAAGCGCTAACATAGAGAAACAGTGTTAGGCCAATAAGGTTATGTGAATAAACTACATTAGCATAAACAAAATTATTAGTTATCGGTGTTTGCATCAGCCAAGTATTGAGCCACAGTTGCTGCTGGATTTGATGTACCTCGATGATGTTTTTATTGGTGAGAGACTCGTGAGGCTCGTTGTATTCAGTATATTTGAGAAGGACCTTATCCATATCGGTACTGGCGTATTGATAGAGTTTGTTGCTGCTGCTAAATATTATAAGAGCGATTTCGCAATCACACAACACTGATAGTTCGTATGCCTTCTTCATTACACCAAATTTTCGTTTATTAAATGTTACCTAAAGAAATACCACTAAATCTTGCTATTTCTGTTTCGTATATAGTTATTTACCTGTCGATTCCGTTCATCCGTGATTCTGGATATCTGTATTTTTTTACGACCCATGGTAGCAATTTTGGAGAATGTGCAAAAACTTCGTGACTAATAAGCACTGTGGCCAGAGCCGCAAACGCCTTGAAGCGCAAATATGAGGGAGAAAAGCGTCGACAACGTTTTCAATAGTCAGCGATCTGAAACAATTATATTATCGTTTATTTATTAAGTAATTATTAAAGAAAAATGTAACGATAGTACATGACAGATATTACGTACAGATAACTTTTCGCGAAATTAATTTTAGAAAAATTATATGGGAAAAACATATTATTGAAGTGTTAATAGCGCATGATAAGGGTACAAACGGGCCACCCGCAAACATAGTGACCCCATTCGAATGGGGGGTAAAAATGGATCGATTGTTAAGGGCGAGCAAGGCCGGCGCGTGGCCCTCTACGCGTTTTACCTGTGCTGGTAGCGCCATTCACCAATAACCCTATCTTATATATATTTTTCTTATACATTGTTGTAGTCGAAATTGTTTATGTATTTTACTTTTTAAAACAAATACGCCAATTAGTTTTATACTAAATTCAACAACATAATTTTCTAATTATTTATTTTTTAAATTTCATTAGATTCTTTGATAATTCTTTGTGTCAATACAAAAAGCTTTATTTATTCTTATTTTAAATTTACATTAAAAATGTTGAACAATACAGGGTTATTTTAAATTCGACTATACACTAATGATCTAAATAAGGGCGTTTTTAAAAATAAGTTTACTATTTTTAGTTCACCGATACGCATACATTGCTTCTATTATATGCAACGAATATAAATGTGCATAATAAAATCAAGGGTTGCTAAGCACGCTATTATTCATAATTAAAACATACTTTGATATTTCTTTTTTTAAAGGTAAATATAATATGCCTAGTTCTCGTAAGACTAATTTTCCCTTTATTCATCACTAATAAATGTAATTCCTGAGATTAGTGACGTGAAAATTTACGAAAACGTCCAGACAACTGTTATGATATGGTTTTAATTTCACAAAACGAAAATAGCACTAATCAATTTGTACAGGTGCATGCACCTGCTTTGAATGTTCAACGTCAATTATGCAATTCTTCAAAATATGTTGGATAAACGAATTATTGTCTTAAATAAATGTATATTATACCTCATTTATCAAGGTCGTATACAAATACGTTGGGATTTCTATGAATAATGAAAACAAATTCTTGTATACATTCTTAAGCTGATAAATCTAAGAGATTAGTTAGCAAGATTGGTAGACATGTTTGCGCGAGGTTTCAACGCAACGATTTTGGTTTTCGGCAATTTTGGTGCATTAATAGTTTGAGATTAATATTTGAAGAAGTTGTGTATAATTCAAATATAGAAATATACGACTCAAAACTACTAGGATCCAGTAGTAAGGATAAATATGAATTAATGAAATTTA
>JAHWXV010768597.1:0-10968 GCA_024586415.1 Phrixothrix hirtus | reverse complement strand
CATTCGGTTTCCTATAGCCAAAACATTAGTTGATGAACCGCTACCCGTATTAAACTGGCTGAATAAGAATAATTCTAGATAATTCAGTTTTGCAACAGTTTTGTATTTTATATTTATCTTAACTTTACTTTCAAGAATTTTTGAATACTTACAGTAGGTAGAAGGAACATAATTGTAAATTGAAGGCGCTGTATCAATTACAGTAAATTGTGATATACCATAATATACCCCATATTTGTTGATACTATTGCTTACCCTCTGCAAATAATTCATATCTACCTTAAACGAATAGGTTTAATGCATGTAAATTGTGAACCTTATTCAATATGGTTATTTACAGAAAACAAATAATATTGTTGTTCATTAGCGAAGATAGCATATTTATCTAGTAAGTTGTTAATTATCAAACATATGCAAATTCCATTGCGTGTAAATATACGTGTAAAGTGGTGTAAAGTTGGAATTTATAGCTGTGTACTTTGTACGAGGGCAATTCCAAAAATTTCTTGAAAACTATGGCAATACGCTATATATTTTTAAATAATCCATTAATGTTTTCTTGTTTACCGCAATACTCTTTTGTGTTAGAATCAAGTAGTGCGTGTAACCGTTGTTCCAACCTTCTTCTGATATATAAGGCAGCAGATCAATGTATGAAATAATTGTCTCATTTAGAGATCAAATCTTCAAAGAGCTCATCTTGTTTTTATTTTTGTAAATAAGTAGATTCGACGGGGTAACACCTCATGATTTTTTCATACTAAAACCTGACAAAAACTTAATTGTATGATGTGCTACGTAGAGACATTATCATGGTTTAGGATGATTTTGCTACTAGTACGCTTTCCTCGTATTTGTTTAGTTACTCAGCTATACAAAGATCATAACACTAGTCTGCATTTACAGTAGGACTACATCCAAAGAATTAGTTGCAAGGTATTATTATTCCATTGTTGAGTGTTCATCACCTTTAAAAATCCATCGAGCATATTGACGCTTTCTTTCCAATTGCTAGGTATATATCTACATTTCGTCTCATGTGGCGATATTCCGTGAATCATTTGAATTAATTTGGTGGTAGCAGTTTAGTGCATTTCAACACCAACCCACTCGCTTTTTGCCATTTATTAAATTATATAAGAAAGACAGATAAGATAAACTTTTTGAATATCTCCTGTAGTCCATTATATGAAGCTCTAACTATTCTATTGTGCTTGATAACGAACATTACATTTATTCCAGTTTATCACTTCAGTTATCGACTCAAGTTAAAGCTTATGACAAAGTTTTATATTTTTGCTTTAATACAAAAGTCTTTCTCGACTAATTGGTTTAGTAATATTAAACTTCATACTTGGATTTTAATCTATAATTTTTTACACCAAAGTATTCATGTAAAACTCTTTGTACTTGACTCTTACAAATCCGTAATGGCGAGGAAACAAAATTATAATTAAATCGGTTATCTTATTACGATCCTGCCAAAAAACTCAGCTAAAATCGCACCTAATAAGGTGCAATATCCGTATGATGTGCAGATAACACTCTGGATGGCAAATACCGGTGCGCTGGGTATAGGCTAGTTTATCGCGAATATCTTTTCTAAAAAACAAGTAAACAAAGTCCGAAAAGCTAAATTAAAAAAATCAATGATCAATAATTGTAATTCTAAATAGTCATCACTCGATGGTCGTTAAGTAAATGTTGCTTGCTACAGCCAAACGAGCAACTCATTCCAATTCGACCCCATTAAGCTTATTTTCTAATTACACGATATAATTGAATAAGGTAGGTAAGAAGCTTGAGTACAAATCAGCAATTCAGAAAACAAATGGAACATCTTTTATTCAGTTCAAATCAATTATCGTTTTTGTGCATACACAAAACAATTATAACTAATACTGTAGTGACTAGAGCTTTTTTAATTTATTCAACTTCAAAAATTATTGAAATTTTTATAACTTACAGTGCATTAAAATGCAAGCATAAACTGCTGTAAAGAGTGTGTTTAATTATTGAATCTAAGTTACCCCATATAAAGATATACTTATCATGATACTATTTATTGCAGATCAGCTGTTCGTAAATAAATTGAGAAATAGTTTAGCGTTTCTAAAACTTTGAAATTTTGGGAGTAAATATTATTTATAAGTACTTGATAATGTTTATAGATGCTATTGAATGGAAGATGTTATAAAATAAACCATTAAATATTTAGATCAGAATACTGTTTACACTCTATAATCGTTTTTACAGCATTCTACAAAGATGCGTTTATTATCTATTCTAAGGAAGTTACATACATAAGTATTTTAGTTTACACGTTTACTTATATTCTAAGGAAGTTACATACATAGGTGTTTTACGAATATGAATATTATGAATATTCGATAGTTTATAAAATCTCATTTATTAAAAATTTATCTACTAAGATTTATTAGAAGTAATTTAAAATCAGGCTCTAGCATTCACAATAGGAGAAATCATTAAATATAGTAGCTAAATGTAAATCTCAGTTCCATATCTCAGTATAGAATTATAGTAAATTGATAACTGTAGCTGCATTCGGAGCGGATATCAAGATGAAGGTTGACAGCGATATCTTATAGAACTAACCTGATATCCTGGTATCCTTGAATGAACTGATCAATTTAAGATGGCTTTTAAAAAAAAAGAATAGAAAGGCATCCAAAAGCGGAACAGTGGAATCACGTCCAGATCACCAAGGTCATAGAAAACACCTGTTTCCAAGACGTAAAATAGGAACGGTTTCCGGTGGATATCATGTTCATGATGCGGAGAAAATCCACCGTTCGCTAAGTTAGCTAATTATTCATGGTAGGAATAAGGTACCCAGAAAAATAACACTGAAAGTGAAATTACTAAAAGCTATAATTTCGCAACTGTAAAGTCTCGTAGTGATTTTCCAAAAAAAACGGCCTACACAGATTACAATTATTTATTAATTCAAGCGGATATTTTAGCAATGCCGTTAAAACAGACACCTAACTGTTGAACACAATTCTAGACAGATTGTCGTTAACAGTAGCCAAAGTCGATTGCCTTCCTATACGAATTTCACCGAGTTATCTCGAACAAGTGTCACCTACCTTGACCATTGTAAAGGTAAAACAATTTAACTCTTTTTTTTTAAACTAAGAAATTTAAAATAATCAGTTATTTAAGCACCAAAACTAAATTTCTTAGTGGCGTACGCAAATGTACGTCTTTAAAGTCAGGTTAAATATTAAAATCAAGTCAATAAATGTCGAGTATTAAATAACATGAAGTTATTCCAATGATTTACGAGGACGGTTCGAAAAGTTTCAAAGGAAGCATCAAAATAATTGCTAATACCTAAGTTAAACATGATAATTTTCGTAGATATTTTTGCAAATTTTCTCAATATTTTCATCTATAACAGCAGTTCATGTTTTGGCTTCTACAAATTCGACGGTATTGTAACCACGTCCACGTTCATATTATCTGCACTACTCATAAATTGTAGCCAATACCGAGTAAAAAATATTACCGTTTAATTCTGCCAATTCACTAATTAAAACATCCATGCAATAAATATATTTAAACGTGTAGATTGAATAAAATGTATTTAATACAGTGAAGCCGGTCTATATCGGACATGTATGGCGATTAAGTATATTTCTGATAGTGGGAAGTATCCGAATAAAGGCAAGAAAAAATACATATGTTAGTCTTAATTTTTAATAATTACAAAAAAATAATACTTTTTTATAAAGTATGCTTCATTTCGTCGCTTGAAAGTTAGTATCTTCGGCTTCTATTAAAATTTGCTTTATCGGCTTGCATAAAGGACAATCATTATTCACTTAAAGAATACACATACATACATTTCTTTCTGTACTTGAGGTATTAACTTAATGAGTTTGAGTTAATCAATTCAGTTTATTTCTGATTATGTTTTTTATAATAAGTAAAAGCATACTTGTACAAAAACTTCATACAACAATTGTTAAACGAAACTTCAACTCGAGCGTTCCTAGCAGATCATAAATTTATGATTAAGCCGTAAAGTTAGTATTATATCTCCTCCAATTTTTTCGAGAAGGGGTTAAATTAAACGAACATAATAAAATATGAGCTTAATGAATCCCGCCATTACAAGAGGTATATATTGTTTAATTAAAAACAAAAAAATATTGAGATAAATAAATACAAATTTATGAAGTTTAATATGTGAATAATCTGTCAGTTATTATATGTTTCCACAAAAGTACTCCGAAGCTTTGAGGTTAAATAATTCTATTAAATCAAAATCTTAGTATAATGTGTTATACATGAATATGAAGATAATATTCTCAAGATTTTATTCCAATTTAGTAAATTTCAATGTCGGCCCCATTAGTGGCACGGCACACATCCAAACGAAAGTCTACCTCTTGCCATGTCCTGTTCAGCATGTCTGGGACGACGGTTGCTACGCAAGCGGGTATCCGTTGACTGAGATGGATTTGATCTCAAATTCTCTCTGCATGCACAAGGTTCTTCACATGTCTCCAGAAGAAAAATTTCAAGGGACAAATTTGGGCTCATTGGAGGCTTTTCCCTTCAAATGCAACCCTTGTCCACCTCAATATCATCCAACTGAGAAAAAACATGCTCCTCTAGCATGTCACAATAGAAATCACCACTTATTGTCTTTTCAACAAAAATGAAGGGACCTATAACTCTGCCATGCATAATAACGCACCAAACATTCACTTTCAGTGAGTTGCGCTGATACTCAGTGAACTCATAAGGCAGCTGTGAACCCCAAATTCTGCAATTGTATCGATTCACAGTACTGTGTACATGAAAAGTTGCCTCATCGGTAAAATTTTTAAAAAATTGTTTTTTCGTTAATTTTGTTTAGCATATTAGTAGAAAACTGATATCTCTTGACCTTATCTGGTGATTTAATTTCATGCAAAATTTGTAACTCTTTCAAGTTGCAAAGATTTTTGTGAACTACCTTATGAACAGTTGATCTTGGTATCCCGACTCGAGACTGCGTCGTGTCAATGATTTTTTAGGGCTTCGTAGGCATGAAGTTCGAATTCCGCCAATATTCTCTTCTGACACACGTAGTTTGCCAGGCGACTTTTGTTTGCACACACTTCCAGTTTGGTTAAACGCACTTAGCCATTTCCAATGGTTTTATTCATAGGCGCATCATCACGATTAATGCGTTGAAAGTTCCTTTGTGCCGTGACAACCGAACGAGTTTCTGCGAGCCAAATAACACATTTAACTTTTTGTTGAGGCGTCGCCATTGCACTATACTAACTGAGAACGAACTGCATTTACTAAGAACTAAACGATAACTGTAGCGGCAAATACTCTGAGTTAATGTCTGCTACACTATTGAAAGATCAACGCACCGCGGCTCTGCTAACTGTTGAGATACATACACACTGAGTGACGGTTTTCTACTCTATTCTAATGCCAACGCTCATATTGAAATTTACTAAATTGTTATAAAATCTTGATACCTTTACCTTCAAATTCATATATAACACATTAAACTAGGGTTTTGATTTAATAAAAATATTTAACCTCAAAACCACGGAGTTCTCTTGTGGAAACACTGTATTTTAAATGTGATAATCATTGCTCAAAATCGTTCAATTATTTTTAATAAAAAATGAATATTTAGCACAATAATAAAATATCGTTTGAAGATTTCCTAAGGTTTCTGTCATTTCCTATTTAAAAACTTAAGTGGAACATTTATGTTGCATTTATAACTTTGTTTTTAAGTTATAATCATTTGTTGTATACTGGATATCCACGCACGTTCAATAAACTTTTGTCAAACAACATTGAAAAAGTGTGCTACATTAAGAGGTAAATCTAACATGGAAGAATCGCCAAGCGTCCCACTCCGATCTTGATGAAATTTGGATATGTTGTAAACAAGTAAAATATAAAAAAGCTATAGTTTTTTTATCTGCGGGATTTCAGTTTTAGGGGTAAAAATAGTCCCTAAAATTCCACCTGTTTTACATCATATTAAGGGTTTCACATAGAAAGGGTAGTCCGATTTTAATGAAGCAAGCTTGTAATGTTGGTTACATGTTTTGTTTGCTTA
This sequence comes from Phrixothrix hirtus, assembly GCA_024586415.1. Taxonomy (NCBI): domain Eukaryota; kingdom Metazoa; phylum Arthropoda; class Insecta; order Coleoptera; family Phengodidae; genus Phrixothrix; species Phrixothrix hirtus. The sequence continues at coordinate 4,859 of JAHWXV010768597.1, read as the reverse complement.
TGGTAATTAATTAGAAATATTTAATTTTATTATGTTCATTTTCATAATAAAATCAAACTCTGAACATTTTAGGTAAGTATTGGAATTTATTTTTATCTAATATTCGTACATCTGTATATTATTAGATAAATATGTGTTTCCAGGATAAAAGTGACGTCGGAAATTCATAATTAAGGTGCCTTTTAGTTGTGCGCAAGCGAACACTTTATAACAGATAACTGAGAATCGAGAGGGCTTTTTGTTGATTTGCAATCATTATGTGAAGATGCAAATGTAATAAAAATAGAAATGCCTATGTTGAATTGTACTAAAACCTCGTGGTCGTAAATAAATATTAAAAGGGAAATATAAGATATTCATTGTGTATGCAATTATTCCTAATTAAAGTAGAATAATTGTATAGATGAATAGAGATTTAAATAGATTAACCCTTAAGTGATAGTAAATCAATACAACCATGTTGATATTGGTAGCTATGCTTTAATTAATTATAAATAAAATAAACAAGGGATTCACCCTAAAAATGGCACAAATTTTAAACATTAATTCAGCATAACTGAAAAGCCATGAAACTGTAATTTGAACAATTCTAAGGCTTCTCGCCAAAAGATTTTTATAACCTAACTAAATAGGCAAAAATATAAAAGTTTGTATTTTCAATCAGCGTGACACAGGACCAGCTTTGTTCTAGTGATGACTTTTAAGTTTCAAGAACTAATTCACAATATACAAATTCTTGTTTTAGATAGATAATGTACTTAAAATGTCTACAGTAAGTCGTAACTGATCAAACATGTCGATGTTTTTCGATAATTACGTCAAGTACGTCATGCATTTGCAGTATCAAAAATTCATACCTTTATTATATTTTAAATGTACACAAAAGATAAGTCAGAACTTAATGTTAATTAGAATTTTTTGTATGTTTTACTTGTTTTAAACTATCCAATTATTATGAACATGTATCTTCGTATGCAGATTTCCTTGCTATTTTGCGGTACCAGTTTTCGGACGCAAACAACGAAATCAAGGACCATTCTCAATATCTGTTTCTATTATGGACATCACATGATAAAATAGCAAGAAAATCAAAGCATCACGAGATTTGATTAAGCATATACTTTAATTTTTTTTATTTGTTGTTTGAAAAATTAATAAGCGATTGCAAACGTTAAGTTACTAGTAAGATTCATCTTTATTACAAATTTTTAATTATATTTACATATCTGCATTTCATTTTCAATGAAATTGTTATTACAATTTGGTTTTTTCCTTTCATGTGTAACGATTTATGTATTTCCAAACACATGTATGATACAACGGTGAAAATTTCTCAATATAATTGTCTTCTACCTGATCTTAATTCATAATCTGGTTCCCTAAGCTATAAGCCGTTGAATCCTTCCAACGTGCACATATAATCATCCTCCTGAAGAGCCTTAAAGCTAGCGTACCTATTAACTCGTTATAAGAACGGAGTTACAGGCTACAAGCTTTAAAATACATTACATATTTAAGAACTAAAACATGATTTTGTCATGCTAAAATCGTACTGCGAGTACGAAAGCCACCCCTGAGGAAAATTAAAAGTGGAAAATATGCCCTCCATTACAAAGTATTTCTTTTGAAATAATATAAGTTATAGAAAAAGATTTAACACAATCGATGTCTTTTGACTTATTGCTGAAAAACGTTTGTAAGTGAGGTTTCAACGCCACGCCTATACTAGGGTTTTAAATCTATTGCAATAGTTTCTTGAGAAATATCCGTCATTTACGTATAGAATCTTGTTAATCGTAATTGCAATTTGCTTTTTGTATTCCCCATATTCGTTTAGCTACGAAGGGGTGATTGTACCCTATTCATGGAGATTGTTAAGATAACTTTCAGCAAATGTAATGTACTTGATAAAATATAAGAAAAGCCATAATAAGCGTTACCCCGCATAAGAGAACTCCATTTCAAGATGTATCCCTGATGGGAGCGGTTCTTGTGTTAATGTACGTATACGAGTCAAATAAATTGGCGAAACAGTATAATTTATATAATTTCTTTATATTTAATTTAATAGTATAGGTTATATTAACAAAAATAAATCCTTATAGAGTTATTTGCAAACCTATTTTACTATATGTATAGTGACAATATAGTGTATGAGTACAACTACATACAACTTCCTGCTAGGGAAAACTGCGGTGAAAGACTGTTAAAACCGTGTCGTCACAAATACTTTAATTGTGCTCTTTTAGAATTACATGCATCAATGTAAATTATAAGTAATCTTTAGTTTACGTTTACAAAGTGGATATGGATTCAGAAATAACAATGTCCTATTGTGACCCAGATTATTCAATTTTCATGGATATATTTTACAATGAATACTACCAAAATAAACATTTAAATTTTGTGTATATCAATTAGAAACAACATTAATATTAATATAATGGTAAACCATTGTATAATCAATAATGGGCGATGTGTACTATTTTTGGTAATTTGAACAATAATGATATGTGTCAAACAAATTTTCAAAGGATAAGGGCTTATACACCATCACCATCGAATCGCGGCAAAGTTTATGCAACATAAAACGCCAAATTTGCCTTACAATAATCTCTAAAGTATAAATCAGGATTGTCAAATAAGTTTGGTTTCCCTTCTTTAACTCCTGAGGTCCATCCCGAAGGTATTTAAGCAGGAATCCACTTTCATCAGAATTGTTCACTGTTTGTATTCCAACCCTTAGCATATCTTGTTTCATTTCATTGCAGTTGTGCCTGGTTTTCTAAGTCTTTAGCTGTTTCTAACGACTTTTTTAATTAAAAATTTGTCAATCTTTCAAAATACTACTCCATATGTATGCTTAAATCATGTTAGACAATATGTAGAAGCAGGGAACCGAATGCTTCCCTTGCCTATTTCTTATTGAACTTGGAGAGTCCACTTACGTACGTTATTGTCGCGATAAATAGAGCCTGCTTCAACTGCAGGTTCGAAGATTTCCAAGGTGTTATCAAAATCCCTAGCAACCTATTCTCGATAAGTATCATCGTTACTAAAATAATGGGCCCTAGTTGACTAACAGACTTCAATTTCCTGAAGTTCTGTTTTATAGTATTAGCACTTACGTTTTCCTTTTTTCACTCCTCCAACGTTCAATAGTCCTTGATTCATATTCATAAGGTAACTTATTTGCATCTTGGATACACACTATTATGGGCAAGTGAGGGGAATCATAGGGCGTGTAGAATATAAGCTTCTACTACTTCTGCATGATTGTCCTTGTAAGGCACTTGAAAATCTAAAGATTCCTAGATTATTACGTCAACGTCGTTAAATCAATTAATTGAATCTAATATGATATGTTCAATATATTCGTCCAATTCAATTTTTTTATTATTTATGGCGTTGTCATTCATCTTCAGACCTCAAAATGTACCCTGTAAAAAGTTGATAATGCTAATGGGATTAATTTTAGCTGTAAATCTGTTGCAAATTATCTTATTAGGATATAGTAGTACGACTTCAACATGAAACAATTAGACAGTCATTAAATGAGTGTAAATAAATGCATACATTAATTATAAATAGCTTACTTACTTACCCGGAAGCTATTTCAGTATTAAAAACTCAAGCAAAACTGTTGTAATATATTCATATCCGCAATTCTATACTATGTGTCAAATTTTTGACGCACTCCTATGATATGTGGAACATGACTTGTACTTACCAAGCACTGATCTTTATATAGTTCTTGGTAGTTTCTACTGTATACCTCCAATTGTTATTTTATTGTTGAAATATGATAACTTTTTATGTAAGGAACTGTATCATATTTACGTCATGGCTTAAGAAATTTCAAATGAAATCACCAAATCATTTGACTAGTATACATACATTAATTCAAGCAACGGCCTCTTTAGCTGTATGCCGAGTGTCAAAAAGTCTGCATACACCGAAGTAACTCAAAAAATGTAAATTTTACAGAAAAGTGTTTGAAACAAAAGTTTTGTAGTTCGAAAAGTTCTACTTTATAACAGAAGCAGCTTGACCTTGGCGTGAGCTCTTCGACATCCATAAAAAATGATAAGAATTATAAATATAAATCTCAATTGTTTGTCATATTCTTGTAAAGGACGGCGAGACCATTGCAAAACTTGCCACAAATTCACAGAGTTATGCAATAACAACGGTTTGACCGCAAATGTACATTCAAACGAAAAATAATTCGAACTGCTTGAGATAAGATACAAATTTTTATTCCGTACATACAAGCAAGATGAGATTTTCAATCCAACCAGTTAAGGCAAGATAATAACCAGGGTCGCAGGGTGAAACGTTGTTTTTATTTTTTATTTAATAAGAGTTCAAATTGTTCATCATTAGCAGCTTGGCAATCGGCGAATTGTTGGCAAGTACTGCGTATAAGATTTTCAAACATTTTGTCTGGGATTAATTCTAATTCAAGAATAATACGATTTTGCAGTTCTTGCCAATTTTGGGATCGAGTTTTGTACACACGATATTTTAAATGTTCCCAGAGAAAGGTCGAGTGGAGTAGGATCAGAGCACCTTGGTGCCCACTCAATAGTTCCACGTCTTCCGATTCATCTTCGTGGGAAGGTTTCATTCAGAATTGCCCTGATATCTACATCAAAATATGTAGATAACCCATCTTGCCGAAACCACATATTATCAAACACTTGACAAACAACATTACAGATACCTGGAATAATTTGTTGCCGTAAAATTATCTCATATAATAATAATAATAATAATAATAATAATAATAATAATAATAATAATAATAATAATAATAATCATAATAATAATAATAATAATAATAATAATAATAATAA
>JAHWXV010768318.1:0-11933 GCA_024586415.1 Phrixothrix hirtus | reverse complement strand
CGCCATTTGTAGTCAAACAATAGTGAAGCACAAAACAATGCCATAAAAAGGGGTACCTTGGTTTTAGTTGTCATTTCACCGAGTTGTTTGATTTCCAACTATCAAAATCGTCCATCATGATTCCATTTTTAAGATTTCTGCACCAACAGAAGGACCTCGGGGGCTCAAAGAAGCTACAACCGGAGTGGACCAAGCAGGTAGATTCTCAGAGAGTCGCTAATCAATTTCTCCGGTAAGGTGATCCGACACTACACGGCGGAAACCTTTTAATACTACCCGGACACTTCAAAAGAAAAAGGAATCACTCGTACGATTGATATGAATATGCACTACCTGCGCGTATTTCTAACTTTCAAAAACGCGGGGGTTCGCGATGCGATATCACTAACCAAACCTTTGACATCCAATATCTTGGAAATGATAACGAACTGTCAACGTGATTTTCTTACACAATTTTCCAAACGTTATGTGAAATAGAAAAGCTCGCCTCTCGCGTTTTTATCAGAACAGAGCACCACCAAAACAACTTCTCTACTTACTTAATTATTTTTAAGTGTTTATTTATTTTCATTTGTTATCCCTCGTCCAGCCAACCACACCGTTACAAGGGAACACACGGCAGCAAATTTAAAAAAAATTGTTTATTAGGCGAGACCGCCAACAAAACGTGACACTATATTTGACGAATGGTAGGTGATATACGCAAAGCTAAGAACTATTAATTTTAGTAATAAACTGTTAGTATCTTTGTAAATTTAAATCGTAGAAATAGTAATACTTTCCAGTGGGCAAGGTTCTAAAAATCATGTACAGAGGAAATTTTTAACTAATTGTGAGAATAGTTAACGGCTAAATAATTAAAATTCTATTAGTTGTTAGAGAACCGTTTAATGAAAACCTGAATATTTCCGGCATGAGACAGCATTTCATAAAAGGCTTTTTATGAAGCCACTGTTAAAGAAGTGTTTTATTAAATGAACTATATCTGCCATAATAATGTCGTATAAGAATAAGTTAATAATTTAATTTCTAATCTGTTATAAGGGATCGCTCTCGAGTCCGCTTAACTTACCTATTAATCACAAGAAACAAATGAATCGCGAGGGCCAGATTTGACACGTTGAATAAATTAGTAATCAAGCATTCACACATGTAATTAATGTGTTGTTCTTCAAGATGGCAAAATTAATTCAATAAAATCGTTATCAAAGAATGGAGGTACCATGGAATCTAAAACACTAAAAATCAGTCTATCAATGTACATGTACATCTAATACGTGAATGTAAAACGATATGAATTAGGTAAACATTTAATTCATTAACTCTATACAAATAATTAAAGTTTATTCACATTTTTATAAAGGTAATTATTGTACTCATTTATGTCAAAACTGTAAATTATTTAGAGGTAGTATGAGTATTTTTGAAGTAAGGGCAACTGTAACCGTTATAATCCTTAAAATACCTACTAATCTATTTAACCGATAATATTAATTTTTTAGAATATAACAGCGCTTGAGTAAATATTGAAAACCTATCCGATTAGTGCATTTACTTTTTACACTGTCATTTTGGACTATTAAATTAATAATTTTGATAATTTTTAAGGATTCATTTTTAATTTAATACAATTAATACAATTATTGGTTTGAATGTGATGCGAACCAAAACAGTTCCTTCGTTATAAATATTTCCACTGAAAAAATAAAAAGATGAAATTTAACTACTGAGGATCCATTCCATGGTTTAAAGTTTGAATTGAATGTGCGTTTTACTTATACAAGAGTTATATTGTGATGATTTTTCGGAGAGGTACTGTGTATGCACCATAGAGCAAAATACTTTGAATACAGGAGATACTGATTTTTGTGGGCTACATGATTGTGGAGTTTCATCGGCAAGCGGTAGAAGGCAATATACCGTAATTTCATTACTAATAATTTTGATTTTCGTCTAAAACAAGTTATTTTATATTATTTGAAATTTTCTAAATTTAACTGTTATTCTCATCGATAACTAGGCTTAAAATGAATATGCTCTTAGATTACCATTACTTTAAAAAAATAAAAAGGCAGGACTGTTTAAATAGAGAATTTAGAATCTAATGAAATTTTGGCACTTCCTCAATTTCTAAATGGTCCTCGGGAGGTAATTCTTTCAGAAATTCCTGTTGCCTCTGCGTACTGATAAGATTATGATAAATTTTATACTCAATCTACAGTGAATAACGCCTTCAGCAATAAAATGATTTCCAGATACAACGGCATGGAGGTAGAGTTGCGCATCAAAGATGTGAAATATTTGAACTTATGTTTAGCTGCGGCTTTTACAATTGATATCTTTATGTTTGTGGACCAACTGCTGGTTACAGTGCTACTTTGTGTGGAAACTTGAAAGCCATTTTGCTATGTTACAGCTGTTAGCTGCTATTAATTAGAAGGCCTTCAGAATAGTCAAGAGTATTGCAACTGGTTTAGATCATGTTGAACTTATTTCTTTATTTCCTTAATTTTTTACTTTAACTTGCATTTACATCTACACTCTAAAGAGTACGAAGGAGGCTATAGGCTTCCTCAAGCTGAAAAGTGCGCAGAGATTCACTTAGTACTCTGGGAAATTGAAGTGCTTCTGCCGTCCGCACTTTTCCATCGACCCACGTATATCGAATTAATGGGAGTTTCTAGAGAGCGCTTCTTCGGAAAAGGAGACATAACTGACTATTGATCCAATCAGATCCGAAACCATGATCTGGTGTTCTATTGAGACAATTTTACATTCACACCTAGAGTTTGCCTTATTGATACTCTCGTATTTTTAATTCAAGAGTTGTTTCCCAGTACGCGGTTTACAGTTAACGGCTTTATTCGCTTATAAAACTGCTGTTTTAATTGTACCACTATATGGTGTAGACGATTTAAATTCCATGCTAGCTGTGCATATGTTGCTGTCTTTGAATACCCTCATTGCTGCTGAATTTAATTAGATCCAAAACCATGTCATTGAGTTCTCTTGAGGCAGTGTTACATGTACAGCCAAGGTTATCCCTAAATTTTTATTACAAAAGCCTGTTCATAGTATGAACTTAATTATCGTCTATTTATAAAAATTCATACCGATATTACAGTTTAAGATTTTGTTTATACAGATGGTGTGTTAGAGACAAATGTACAATTAAATACACCGAACCTTTCCGTTACATAAAGATTGCGCAAAGCTGAATGAATCAAACTGAATCAGCGAATTAAAAAGCTAGCGTTTATACAAAAGTATTATACAGGGTCGCCCAAAAATAAGTACGCAAACTGTGGGTACCTCATGAACTGTGGACCACAATTCCATTGACACTTGTTTTCGAAAACGATTTTTAAATTTTGAATATTTAAATGACATAATTCGCCCTAAATACAATCCTGTCTACTAACTAAAAGGAATTATGAATGGAATGATAATAAATGTCACATACTATAGCAATTTAATATCTTTATAAAAAATGTTTACCTAGGACGTGCTTGTAGTAATGTGACCTATAAGAGTTCTTTAGCATTATTTATACCTTCTTTGAAACAACAAAACGATTTTAAGTTAGCTGTTACACCTTAATTTTTAATGTTTAAACGTATTGATTGTTTTATTTCTTGCTAGCAAAATTATTTGTTAAAAGTACTAAATTGTTTTATCTTTAATGTCAGACATGAAATTAATACAATAAGTTTGTTTTAAAATTTGTAACGTGTTCAATGGATATATTTTAAATTAGAATAAGCGATTCTTTTTACGCCTTCATAATTACTATTGTAAACAAAAAGAACAACTGAAAAATACATTTTGTATTTATTTATTTCGCTTTGCAAAAATGATTTTTAAAATTTCCACTTATCTGTTAGATTCGTGTACCGGAGATTGAGTAATTCTGTTCTAAAGTATGTCAGGTAAAATTCTTTTAAGGCAATCTTCTGGAATAAATATTTCTAGAAACAAACATATGTTCCTAATTCAAAAATACCGATGAGTAATTTATATTAAGGGCTATGATATTACTACCCCGCAGGGCGCACACGCCAGGGTTGAACTTAATGCTATAATTGCTGTTTTTGAAAAAAAAATTCATTAGCATTGTTCTGCAGGTCATACGGTACCCACAGTTTGCTGGGTGTCACTTATTTTAGGAGCAACCTGCATAATTGATATATTTTGATATCTATCAGACCCAGAAATAATTTAAATTGCAATATCGATAGCAATTACGTTGCTAGGGGCATGAGAATTAAACTATGTGTGATGCGTTTGTTTCATCGAATAGAAGAAAAGCAACTTTGTTATTTATATAAGCAGTTATTTGGAAGTGGTTCTGGTAAATACGCTAAGCGACTGGAATATTCCAAAAAGAAAAAGAAAATATATAAACGTAAACTAAAGTTTGTTATTAAAAAATACATGATAATCACTATAGGCAAGATTGCCGAAAGGAAGACATCTCTGAAGAGTATTTGGAACTAATAAAAATGATTTTTTATAAAATTTGTACTGCACCAAATAAGAACCGGAAGAAATAGGATCTCGAACTAAAAATGGTTAAAACAATGAAAAAACGATTTTTACATCTAAAACATCTCAAAAGCTACAAAGGATGAGAGGAGTCGACGGTTTTGGAAACTTGAAATTTTATTTGTGATTTTTTGAAAACTCTTTCCCAGCACTTTATTTGATGACTATAGGTATCACTGTAAATATTCTTGAGTTTTCCTTAGAAACAGACTCAGCCTCAAGTGTAGAATTTATAAGCGAAATATTCGCAATTTCAGAATCATCAAAGACATTGTCGTTATCTTCAAAAGCAAACGTAGCTTGTGCATTAAACTGTGCCGAGAATAAACGATCTGAGTCATAGTATTAATCCTCTCCTCAGTCTTTCGCACCCTTCTCTTTATCGCTCCCATCTGGAGCTATGTCGATCTCCTCCAAAATGCAATTTTCAAGATTCTAAATTTGATTACAATAAATTATCCTTGTGTAAAATTATTCTAGACGTGTATCTTGAGGTTTACATTATTTATATAGAGGTAGTAAAATAAACAATTTATTCATTAATAGAAGTTATCATCGGATCGGTGAAATACCTTAGAGGCAGGAAGAACAAAAAAAAACACTTTTCACGTACAATGTTTAGTTCTGATCCTACTGATGGTGACAAACTAACTTTTGTTAAAATACTTCTCATAATCATCCTTCTAGTGGTAACCTAGGTTGACATTTTTGTAAATCCATCCCTTTTCTATATTCATTGTTGGGTGTCAGGTAAAAGAAAGCATTTTTTGTAAAAACATGTTTTATAGATAATTTAGCTAAGCATGTAAGTATTACAATTGAAATCTTTTAGGTAAATATCAAGTTTCTTGACCACTTGTTCATGAGGCGAATCACATACATATAACACATTTAATTTGTCTAAAGAAAGGTAATTTAAATACATTTCTTTGGGTAATACTACAATGTAGTGTTTGAGACAATTCAGCAATAATTCTTGTATTTTTTTATTTCCTTTTTTAAACCCATCCGTGTATTTTGTTTTCTTAACATAATCTGTACCTTCCGATTATAGATACTTTTAACATACCCACAATAGCTGGATTGTTGTTTAAGCTTTTCAGTTGCTGAATTTAAAAATACCCTCCAAGTGTATTTAGGGATTTCTTAAATTTTTTTGTTATAATACTGACGAACGTAAATAGTTTTCGTTTATTACGGTATATTATTATTATAAACAAAACCTTCCAACCGCAGAAAATCATCGTGTTCACGAATTAATTAATTTGAAGTTCTAAAACGTAGTTATTGAGATTCTTTTTTTTAACAATTATGAAACTATGTGAAAACAAAATACTTACAATTTTAATACATACGAATGAATGCAAAAAAGATATATGTTTGGTAGTATTGTTGGATGTCGTGTTTGAACGATTTACATAATTACCCAAATTTGTTCCCTGAAAGTTGATTTCTTAGTATTTTTATATAGAACTCCAGTTGTAATTTCTTATTCATTTCAATATCTTCTAAAATTTCAAACAGGTTTTTTCTTAATCTTTTACATAACTTTAAGAAAATCTGAATAATTTCAACCTTCAATTTAAAAAATTAATAATTGATAATTTATTATTATTCATTATAATTAAGTATTGCCTTTTGATAACATTTTAATGCAAACGTTCTGTCATCAATATATTTACTTTCTATTTTGTTATATTAACGTACTTTCCTTTTAGAGATTCTATGGTTCAAAAGTTTTTGGTAATGTAATACTAACAGGAAGGGATCGTTGTGGTAAATCGATGTAGGATGGTTTCACCATCGTCTCGTATGCATATTTAATTTTAAACAACCTATTAAGCGTTTAATTAAATTCTTTTATACGAATCTATAAAAGCTCTGTTATTCGTGGCTAGACAAATTATGAGCCTTAGCTTTTAAACTATACACATATACATTGAAATTATAGGTGACTCATCAATATTTTAATATTACCTGTTTATGTTTCAAAATGTCTGCGCACTTTTAAAATGCATTGCAAACTAAAATATTTATTTATATCTATAGTCGGATTGTATTATCTAAAACGTAACTGACAAACACACCCTTTAGTTTTTTGTTTCAGAAATTCTAAATAAATTACAAACTATATCCTATAATGTGTATCTAACAATTTTCCCTGATAAAAGTTATTTATCCTAACATTCTTAAACAAGACTGTACACGGTATCAAGTTCAGACTACTAGTTTAGGAATATGCTCTAGATGTCAATTGAAGACAAAAAGCATCGGTTTTTGGTCATAGTTGTTAAAAAATAAAGCTAAGTAAATGAAATTTAAAGTGCAATACGACTGTCAAATATACTCTAACTCATCTAAATTAAACTTTAGAAAATACAGTTGTTGCTTATGGCAGGTATAAAACCATTTTGTTTCGTCACAATTGTTTGAGGTTTAATATCTGACGATGACCATATTGTAACTAGCAATGTTTTTAATTAAATAAAATCTGGCGTGAAAGAACACACGGCTTTCTCTTATATATTATAGACATGCAAATAATGTCTACAAATGATTAAAATAATTGCAATAATTGCAACAGTCACCCATCCAAATTACTGAACATACAAAACGCTTCTTAATTCCAGAGATTTTCTTAGATAACTCGCTTCAGCGTATGTTTTGAGGAAAATAGAAAAGTTTGTGCAAAAGGGCATGAAAGAAATTAGAATCTTGATTACTTATAAAAAAATTGTTCTAGGGAAAATCGCAAAAAAGTTATCAATCGCAAGATAAACTAGCATTTCCGGTCATTTAGTTTTAACTAAATTCTTGCCATCGCATGCCAGGTAGGTACAAACTTTATTACAAAAAATTTCATATTTCTACGATGTTTAGTTTTTGAGTTATATTGTTCACAAATTTTACGTTAAGTACTTCTAGTTGTTCGATTTTCAGAAAGTCATTACAGATGGCGCTTAGTTCATATTAAATGGAATTGAATAAGACACATACTAAGTTTAAAAAAATCGTTTTAGTTGATTTCAAGAAAATTGCAAAAAACTTAAAATTCGGGAAATATCTAGAAAATGTCAGAAATAAAGTGGTACTTGCCATTCTGCGATTTCAGCCAAATTCTTAATTTTACCTACAAGTGTAGTTACAACCTCAAATATAAATTTTCATTTCGCTAGGTGTTTTAGTTTCATACTTATTTTATTCAGAGTTAACCGAAAAAGTATTTCCGGTTACTCGATTTATGGGAAATTTTTGGCAAAACCGCTTAGCTTATACAAAAGGGCATTAAATTTCTAAGAAATATAGTAAATTAAAAAAAATTATTAGAGCCGATTTCGAGGAAATCGCGGAAAACCAAAAAATGACAAGAATAAAGTGATAAATTAATGCGGGAACGTGGGAGGATGACCACAAACCTAAATTAATTTTTTTGTATCTACGACTTTTAGTTTTCAAGATATCCTGTTCGCACGCACGCATGCACGCATGCACGCACGCAGCGCACGCACGTAGGCTCGTACGCACGCTTGTACACACACACGCTTGCACATACACACACACACACACACACCACACATACACACACACACACACACACACACACACACACACACAAGCACGCACGCACGCACGCACGCACGCAGACACAGACAGACCAATTTTTAAAAACATGATTTTTGGATTTAGGGGACCTGAAAACATGTATTTCCACTAGAATTTCGATATCGAAAATTTTAGAAGAAAACAATATTTTCACTTTTAGCTTATTTCATATTGGGCAAGAGAAAATAATAAGTAATCTTATTTCAAATTGTTCAAGCAAAATGTTTTCGGGAAAACATATTATAGTAATAGCAAAAAACAGCGGTTTTCAATTTTTATTTATGATCAAAATGAAACAAGAAGAAAATAAAATCAACATAAATTAAACAGTAAAGCTAAAATACATTTCTCTGTAGGTATTCTAAGCTATCTTACTCTTTTGTAAATATCTGGCGTGCTACGAATTCGATTAAACCCATGTTCAATACACTGATAAATATGTTTAATGATGCTAACATAACAAGAGTACACAGTTTGTTTTAAATATTCCTATAAATTAAATTCAGTGGAATCAAATCGGGTGGTCTGGAAGTGTATGGCGCAGGTCTAACTCGTCCTATTTCCCGCGAAGGTAGAGTGTAAACCAAAAATTCTCTGATAGTGCACATTGTGCATAAATAACGTCTATAGTGTCCTTACTATTGGAATATCCTCAAGTAAGATGGGAAAATAATTTTCCAAAGGTTGTCTGTATGCCGGTACTGGTAGCTGTTCTAGCAGTCTAAAAAGACCAGTTGCAACACTTTTAATTAGTCGCTTAACAATCGTTTAGTGAAAACTGTTACTAATGTCTTGATTGAAATGTGACATGAGGATTGTGGTGTTACCGTTGATGTAGTTGGTGAAAATTAAATTATTTTATTTCCAGTGAAACTTGACTTATCTGTTAAAAACACCAGCAATGAGAAATTAGGGTTATTTCTGTAATAACCAGTAATAATATGTCACTCTTAGAGAAAAAACTGATTCGTCAAGTGCACAAATCCTTTCGATATGGTAAGCAAGTTGTTTAATAGGGGTCTTTTTGAAGTCGTACAAGCATATGCCTTTTATGCCTTTCTAAATAACGTTATAGTGTTTTTGGACTTAAAGATCCTGTTTTCCTTAGCCGAGCTGATATTTATTTTGTAATAATTTTTCTCTAGGTTAACGTGTATCAAAACGGTAAATTAAACGCACGTTCGCAATTTTTCATTTGAAAAATTCGTCATTTTTATAATAAAATTTATATCATCTCTGAATGTGCAAAGACCTTTTGCTGTATGCACTACAAGTTCCACATAGGAAAGCGAACGCCGGGGAGGGGTGTAGCGATCACTTCGTAACAGTCAAAATTGTTCGTAGCCTGATGTCTACTTCGTTAGGCAGCTGTAAAAATTATAATAATTGTTTTATTAAGTTACTGAATTGCGTAATCTTTGTTTGGTTTTAGATTTGAAGTAGACAAACTAGTTCGAACTGTATTGATCTTTATCAACCAGTTTAGGATTAATACCCTTCTGAATAACGGATTCTAATATTTAAAATCCTTTTCTTTACCTGCAGAGAAATTTTGCATAATCCGCCTACTCAAAATGTTTACGTTAATCACCCTAGCGATCTCACCAATATTATTTAATTAACGACTATATGATATTCCACCAAGTAAGAACGAAGCTTTACGATGTGTACATTTATTGAAAATTCAAATAAATAAATTTTTAAATCAACAATATTAACATTTAAATCTTAATGTACACACATCTTAAAGAAAACATTTAATGTTTAGAAATCTTTCGGTCGTTTTTCTTTGAAAGCTAATGACAGGTAGTAAACAAGAATTTACTGCAATTTTATTAAAGTGTATCATTGAAAGAACTTCTGGTTCTTCAAAGTATCTATTCAAAATTAAAGCAGAATTTTAAAAATTAAAATAACAAATATAAAACATCTTTGTTTATTTTACTGCACTTTTATTAAAGTGTATCAGAGAAAGAACTTCTGGTTCTTTAAAGTATTTATTCAAAATTAAAACAGAATTTTAAAAATTAAAATAACAAATATGAAACACATTTGTTTTGTTTATTTGTTTATTGAACGTTTAAGATGATTTGATAAATACACATACGGTTTAAAATTTCGTTTGTACTATCTTCGATTTTAAAATCTCAGACTTCCATCTGGCTATTCAAATTCTAGGTCAGCTGTCTTAAAAAGAATTAACCCCCCTTTAAGTATCTAGTTCAAACTTGCGGTCTTCTCTTAAGTTGCGCCTATGACAATTGGATTTGATTCTCCTGTTTACTTTAGGAAAATTTAATTTAAGTTGACATGTAACCTTCAGATCTTAATAATGCCACGATCCACACATACATGTCACAAAGTAAGATGATCTACATTTCTGACTTCAACGGATCTTAAAACTTGTCTTCGCTTGATTAATTCACCAGCGATACTCACTCGCATAAGAAGAGATAAGATAAAATAACGCGAAATTGCGTCCTCAAGTTGTTTATTAACATTCGGACATCCCACTCCTGCATTTTCTATCCAATCGGCTGATTCCAAATTTCAAAATTTTTGGTTTCATGTTTGAAATAGCGAGCTTTAAATTTCTGTTCAGATAGTGTTTTTTTACTTTGTACTTTACGGCTTAAATCCCAGTGGCTTTTTATTGACGTCGGCAAATAGTGCTTCCCTTTGGCGGCGTATTATCCTAAGAGATTTTACGTAAAATATTTTATTGAAAAATTTCATTTTACATCCCCCAATGCTTTGAAGTTTTATTTTTTAGACAAATTTTAAAACACTCGCGATTTGTTTATTACGGGCACTTTGAACCTTGTAAACTTATAAATTTTTATAATCTGTGAAACTTAGTTTAAAACTTAATATTACTATTATTTTATACTACAGCAAAATTATTTAGAAATTTAAACAAAAAGATAGTTTATTTAGATTTCTAATGTTAGAACAGCGCAATTGTTAACTTATTAATTATAGTGTCTAACAAGCTATAGGTTGGCAAGAAATACAAGGCATAGGAACCCATACATAACATATATTGCTTATACACACCTTTGAAAGCTGCTTTTATTAATACAATATAAAGATAGAAAATATTACTTTTCATCACTTGATACCTAATTAAGTTAATTAAATAGACATTCAAAAAGGCCTTGTCAATAAAAGTATAAACTGAAATAGGGCACGCACCGACTAGATAACTCAGAACGTATCCCAACAGATCTAAATAAGGAGCGTGATATCCAGGTATTCCGATATGAGGATGTCAAAGTATCTAAACGGATCATTTGAGTTATATAGTTGGTAATAAATAAAACTTGAATCATAAATTAATTATTATAAAATAATATGGACTTGTAAGTTTAACATGGAATAAGTAAAGTAAGCGGTGCCAGAACAATTAATTGCGGTAGATTTAATTCCACAGATGCATACTAGCGGGATTGTAATTACTTAGCTATTGGAATATTCCGGACTTCTGGTGTAGTTAGAGAATAGGTGAAATTATCTGTGATAAACTAGAGTTCAGCAGGCGGTAAACATGAAAACATGCAGTTGATCGTACAATGAAATAATAAGTGTTTGTTTTGGGATATAACCAAGAAGAATGCGTTGTAGATAAAACTCCAAAAACATATTTAATTGTAAGGGTAACACTGAAACTTTTATACGAACCGATAGAATAACGCGAAACGCGATTTAAAAGAATTCCTAAAAATTCTACGCATTTTCGCTAGATTCATAAATACGGGAGTGTAATTAAGAAACATTGAATTAAG
>JAHWXV010768219.1:0-10194 GCA_024586415.1 Phrixothrix hirtus | reverse complement strand
CGAGTAATTTCCATTTTTTCACAAAATTACTTTCTTTAAACGCGCACTGTAAACAAACTACTCTGTCAATTTCTAAGCCGCCACGGATTTTACAATACATGTCAAATTTTACGAATATGGTAATAACTTATTACACTAGCGACATCTAGTGGTCATTTCTAACAACATAAAGGGCAACCCTCGTACTTACCATGGAATTTCGTACAAATACCCTGAGAAATTGTTGTCAATCTGATGAAAAACCGTTCAACTGTTCTCATTATAATTTTTTAACAACTCAGAAAAACGACTAATTTGCACAAGAGCAATTTTCTGCGTTTTGAAATCTTTGCCAAATAACTAGTTTACATAAACAGTGCTCTGAATATCTAATAATTTCCAATTAATTGATTAGCCTCACTTTGCTATCACATGGGCTATACCCTTTCAAAAAGGAAGACTAGTCCACGCGTATAGAATCCGGAATTCTAAACTCCGCCCTAGTGACCGTTGTGGTTATTCTGTGGTAAAAAAGAAAGAAACAATATTTTGGTCACGTTTTGACGCATTTGTCAATTTTTATCAATTTTAAAACCATAGATACCACTTTTAAAAGCAGGAAGAGATTTAAGTTCCTATTTATTTCTACCGTAAATATGAAGCTGTTAGATATAGTAATTCAAAAAGATTCTCTTTGTTTAAATCGATATGGGTAATAATTTTCGAGTAATTTAAGTTTTAACTTTACCATGATGTATGGTAGCAAATGTCAAGGTGCACTACAAACTCGCTACTATTTAAAATCATTTTTACATAAGACACAAAGTATCATGAACATTGGTCTTTAAAGTTTCTTTCCGCCTAGCATAAAGCCTCCCTGAATCTACTTCTGCACGGGACAAAAAGTATTACGAACATTGCTTGATAAGGTTTCTCCATGCCTAGTTAAACAAATGTTGAACCTGCTCCTGTCTACAAACATCATAGGGAATGATGAGTGAATGTATGACATTTATTACGATGGCCGCACCACATCTTTCGCTGAGCGAAAATCATTGTCGCACGTAACACATGGTATTACGAAAAGTGATTCTAAGATTCTATGTCTATGATAAAGCTCCGATGAATAAACTTCTGTCTACAAACACCATAAGGTAGCTTAAACGAATTTGTCAGCTTTAGTATCCTTGGTAGCTTCATTACTTTCGTTGAATTGGAAGTCATTGTTGTACGTGGCACAAAGCATCGCGAAGATTGCTTATGATAAAGCCCTGCTGTACCTTCTCCTGTCTACAAACATAAGTCAGGGTGAATGATGTTGTTACCTTTATTATCGACGGCCACTAGACTCATGTCGTTGAATTGGTAATTATTATTGAACGCGACACAAAGTATCTCAAAAATTGGCTTTTCTATGCTTAGTGAAAACCCAGGTGTACCTTCTTCTGTTTAAAAACATTATAAGGCAAAACGAATGATTTTCTCACTTTTGCCATCGATATCCACTTCATTCGTTTTTTGAGTTGGAAGGCATTGTCGTACATGACACAAAGTATTACGAAAATTGCTTTTTAAGGTTTCTCTATGCCTACGATAAAGCTCTGCTGAAGCGTCCCCTGCCTAAGGAGATGATAATGTAGGATGAATGGTGTTGTGGTCTTTATTGCAACGACCACTTCGCCCCTTTTGTTGAATTGGGAATCGTTGTTGCACGTAACAAGAGTTTACGAAGATTGATATTTAAGGTTTCTCTGTACCTAAGATAAAGCCCTGCTGAATTTGTCCTAGTTTACAAATATCATAAGACAGGTTATCGAATTTATCAGCTTTATTATGGATGGCCGTTGAACGGAAAGTCATTGTTAAATATAGCATGAAGATTGGTTGTTAAGGTTTCGCTATGCGTAGTATATAACCCTATTGGCCCTGCTTGTATTTATGGACATCATAGGGTAGAAGATACTAACTTGTCTGCTTTATTACCGTTTACTGCTTTCCCATTTTCGTTGAGTTGAGAATCATTATTGCATGTCGCACAGCCAGCTTCCAGAAAAGCGAAGGTTGTTCCTTTAGCTGGAAAAGTTACGGCAACGGCGTTTTGGAATGCAAAATATGTCTTGTTTACCGAGTTCTTGGCATATGGTTGTACCGCTAATGCTGCCTATTATTGTCAATTATTGCTTGAATAAGTGAATCTTACTTAGACACAAAAAGACGTAAACGATCCATCATAACATTTGTTCTCATACCTTTCAACTAAGTAAATTGCATTTGGAAACACTTTCCCATCCCCTATTTCCATTTGTTTGCACTTATAATAGGTATCAAATTTGAGGACGATGAAGGTTATGCGCAATTGGCTTAGCGAACACCTAAGAACATTCTATAAAGAAGGAACTATGAAGCTCGCAATGAAATGGCAAAACTGTATAGACCTGCAATGTTTGAAAGTGGCAGTGTTATGTCCTGTATTGCCACTTATACCCGTAGACCAGTAGATATAGGCATCTTAGATGATAAACTAAGAGGTCGACGCTGCTTGGTACTTATTTGGTAGCATAAAATCAATGTTGATACGTTATTTAGAAAAGATACATATTTTTTAAAATAATAATGCTTCAATCCACACTACAATCGATATGGTTTGCTGACAACGATGTTGAAGTATGGCAATTGTATGCTCTCATATCATATGAATGTAATCAAAAATCCCTGGAGACAGGCGGTTGAGAAAATTTAAAGGAGAAGGAAAGCAGTTTGACTTTAGGGGTATCTTGGAAAAATAGAATAGATATTGAGATAAAGTAAGGTGAGTGTAATCAACTGTACCGAAATTTCGCACCAAAACAAAGCAAATCATTCTAAACTTTTCAAGGAAGAGATGCTGAACATTAGCTGTGCTTAAAATCTACAAGTAGGTAAATGTTCTTTACTAAGTCTAAGTATTTTAAAAATATACCAACTGTTGTGATGTGTATGTGCTCGTCGTTCTGTCAATTGAATAACTACAAACAATAGTTAGCAGGCTGATTATCCATCAAGTTAAAGCAGACAGCCAAATAAATTTTAAAAATGTCCAAGTTTTGACCAGTAGTGTATATAAAGTTGATAGCTTCTTCGTGGTTAGCTTGTATATTTAGCAAGTTTTATAAAATGTCACTTTTGCTTTTAATTTAAAGCCAACTTTAAAATAGTTCATTATCCATTACATGAAATTCTTTACTAGAATCAAGAGAATGGGATGACTTTGTATTTAGGGGAAAAATGTAGGTGTATTCACGTTTATAAATAAATTTTATTACGTTTCTTGTTGCATCAGTCTATAATCCAAATAACAACATATCCTGGTGCAAGCCTGTTCCCTAAATTGTTAAATAGCTGAACATGATACTTACTGAAAAAATAATATATTTATGCAGAAGTTTCCAATATAAATGCACATTTTAGCCTAACCCCTCTTTATACAAGAAAGTAAAAATTAAAGTGGCAGGGGTAACTAAACTTTAATTGAAGATTTAAACAAAAATTGATTGTATTTTAATTACCTTGCTTTGAATATTAAGATATATATAATTGAATTTCAAATTAAAAACGTTATTTGCATTTTTAATAATTTATTTTTACATAGTTCTAGAAACAATATAAATAATACTTTAATAAATTAAATATTATCTTCCTTCGGTTTACCATAATCTTTCGAAGCACGAACCATGCAATTTTTTATTAATATTGCAAGAGTACTTTCTTTTTCGGCATGCAAATTACCACATTCAGCTACTGCTTCTTCAATTTCTTGAGCTTGTTCCTCATTGGGATGATATATATCAGATAAATATTTGACAATATTTTTAACATTTATTGTACCGCCATTTCCCATTATACCTTTCTTTTTCCATACGCACACAAGATATTCTCCAATTCCTTCTTTATCAGAGGGATCAGTTTCTACATGAACATATGGTAAAACATCTTTCATATTGAGGTTTAATTCTGTTAAACATTCGTATTCGGCTTCCAAACTGCTATGGTAGAAAGATTTTGCTTCCATCTACAAAATTAAGTTTTTTACAAATTTATAATAATAAAGAAATAAATGCTTACCTGGCCAATGGCCAAAGCTATGGAGAGACATAGTAGTAACTTCATGTTGGAGCTGCTTGATACACTTGCTTACTTTGCTGCAAAGATTCCTTTATATACTATGGGTTGGACATGCTATTTCCTTTTTGGAAAACCCACACACTTTTGTTCCTTTTCTATATATAGTGTCTTATCTAACGTTTAGATTACAGACATCAATGTTTCCATTTTTATCAACCTTATCACCTTTAGTCATTCACAGTTTTCACTGTAATTGTTTAAAGCTATATAAATTAGAGATCATAAAAGTTAGGTATTTGATTATAATTATTACTATTACTGATAATTATCCATTGTTATTATGAGGTACTTTATATTAGTCTATAATTCAATATAAATATAAATATTCAAATTGTGCAATTTTATTTACACATAATGATATTATTAAACGTTATCGTTCGTAATTCAGGAATATATTATTGTACGTATTTACGAATATTGGGTTTTACCTAGACCGATAGTGCAAATAGGTCAAGTAAAATAAAATCAATGTATAATAATACAATGACTCAAGTTCTTATTTGGTTGTGCCAATTAGATTTGCAAATAGCTACACTAGACTGCTTAAAAGGTAAGGTGATGAGGGCGAGTTTTCCTGTTTACCTGTTGATCCGCTTCATTTAGGAAAAAAAGGCGGCAGTTCACTAAGAACTTGCTTTTCCTTTTTAAACTTGATAAAAATGTTTGAGGTTAACATAAAAGTCAGCTGCAATTTTATAGTGCACTTAATAACTATCTGTTGAATCATGTTATTACTGATAAGATTGCTTTTATAATTTAACGTTAAAAGTTAAATTACAGAATGTTTTTAAATGTTTAATTTTGATTAAAATACTATTTTCCATAAAAAACGTTATGTCCAGAAGTTGTTGGTTAATTTTAACAGACTTTTCAGAAAACAATTAGGCATCAAAATCTAGAGTTTTTTTGAATTTGCTCAGTAACAGAATATTAAACAAAATTATATTTTGCCAACAACGCAGTTGTAAAAGTATATTTATGTACAATGTTTACAGAAAATTTACAAAAAATGTCCGAGTACGTCAACTTGAAAATGATTACTAATTAGGTAACTTCAATCGAGACCGAATTAAGGAGATGGAGTTAACCTGAATATATCAATTGTATTACATCGCCGTCCTAGATCTGGATCTTGCCGAAAAACAACAGACCGCGAAGAACATGGTCTAAGATTCTTGGCTACCACAGATATGTTTTCTACATTTCGTTCACTTCGAAATAACTGGATAGGGCATTTACAACTTCCATATTAAATTTCAGCTGTTTAGCGCCCGATAAGATTATCCTGATCAACTGCCTCGTGCTCGTAAACTGGGTGAGAGGAATTAATGAATATATTGAGTACAAAAATGGCATTATATTATCTTTAGGAATGGATACGAGTATTGTTTATGGGATAAAGGAGGTTATAGAAGAGTATGATGAATGTGATAGAGAAAAAAGAGATTTTTACGTGGGAAATAAAGATATGGGATGTAAAAGTATATTTTCATCTTTAGTTGTTATAAGCGGTAACTTAAATACAGATCATCAAGAATTGGAAAATCTAATTTTCCGTTATAAAAAAAAGTGCTACAAAATGCTTATGAGAGGATCACGTTAACCTGATTCAATGGGCTGCTCGAGTTGCTGATTTATCCCCATCGAATATGACTGTTCGGTGCAGGCAAATAACTGGGCAAGTTACTATACCCTCCAGATAATCTAAATGGTCTTCGAATGTATATGCATAAAGCATGCTACGATAAACTTCGAACCCATATTAACAATTTAATCAAAAATATACAACACTGGCCTAATACCTCTGCTGCTATCCACGTATTACAGTCTTTTTTATGCGCGAATGTGTTTTTTCGAATTTATCATTTGGTGTCAGGGCTTATTATATATAAAATATACAGGGTGATATATTTTTTGCATCGACTTATATCCGAATCGGTAGCACTTCTGATAGTTTTTTGTTGTTGTTTGTTAATCGACTAATTTTCGACTCGCCAGTTTTGTTCCACTTTAACATTTACTTAAAAAAGCAAATGCTCAGAAATTAGAATATTCCTTAAGTTAGAACCTAATTTTTTAAAGCACTGAACGTTATAAAATTAAAACCTGAAGATCTAATTTCCGAGCGTTCTTATTATAGTATTATTTAACTATCCATTGTGTTGGTTAATAGTACTGGAAATGTTTCATGCACATTGGTTGAAACAAAATAAAGGTCAAATCGGGGAATTAATAAAGTATTTGGTAATTCCCTCACGTGTACGCATATATTTGATTGCAGTATTTAGTTTAGTTTCATTTGAACAACAATATGAGAAAAAAGCACTATCTATTGAACAAAGAGTTAAAAGCTTAAAGATATTTGATGAGGGTGTGCTAGCTAATGGTTTAGCTTGAGATTTTGATGTGATAAATTCTGCAATTAGCTATATTAAGTCCAAGAAGGAAATTATTTTAGATGATGTTGCAAACACTTATTAAGAAGCGAAAAAAAAATCTTTACACACATCAGAATATCTGAAAATGAAAGATCGACTGTATGCTTAGTTTTTAAATCAATGGGAGAAGAAATGCACAATAACTTGGCCAATATTGAAGGCATCTGTATCCAGAAAAATTGTAAATGCATTCAATGCAACTGATAGATGGTTCACCAAATTTAACCATCGTCATTGTATTCGTTCCTTAAAAATTTGCGGCGAAATATTTTCCAGTGATTTTAAGTCGATCACTGTTTCTGCACAGATTTCGATCACTGGTATGGGGCTAATAGAGGCACAAATATATAATGTTGACGAAAATGGATTATTTTTTCGTTAGTTACCAAATAAAACATGTGTTGGTGCTTGTGAAGAAATTGTCTCTGGACTCAAAACACAAAAAGCATTTAGTTCAATTTTACTAGGCACAAATACGGATGACTCACGCAGATTAAGGCCATTTGTTATAGGAATAGTAAGGATTTAATAATCCACAACATTACGATTTTTCGAAAAATGCTTTGATAATATTGCGGATTTTCCACGAGTGGTTTCATAGGGCATTTGCTAAAGAAGCGTGGAGTGTATGTATGTTTTTTAATTTCATGATTTTTATAATTTTTTTTATTTCACATGTGATACGTTGTTCTCGTGAAAATTCTGTACCCCCGGAGGCTCTTTTGCTTATTGATAACTGCTTTGCTCATGCACTAATTGAGGAACTTTAAACTTACTAGGGAAAGATATTCCCATTTTTTTCTTTCCACCAAATGTTACAGTCACTGTGCAACCAATGGACCAAAATTCCATAAAATTAACAAAACTGATTTACAGAAATAGATTACTTACTCAATTAATTGCTGTAAATGGTGATCAGAATGATTCTTGGGATAAGTTGCCATAAAGCGTGATTAAAAAATTTTGGTTCAGGGATTGAATAGGGATTTTGATCAATTCGACAGCGAAGATGATTTACCACTAAAATCGGGATTACAATGAAATTTTCAGAGAAACATAGAACAAAAATTGATCCAAATAGTTCCATGCATGTAAAAGAAATCGAGGAATGAAATAAAGACATTTTTGAAGCAGTACCTGAATGCAAGAATTTCCTACTGATGATGAGGCTTCAAATAGCAACGAAGGCGTTGTTGAAGATGTCATACCAGTTATTTCCCATTCTAGAGCAATTAAAAGTGCGAGTAATCTAATAAGCACATTTCCAATCTTTTGGCCTTCCGTAAAGATATGGTAGTATCCAATTTGAAGAAGTCAACAAAGCAAGCAACTATTACTGATTGTACTCCAAGTTTAATTGTTAACTAGTATGGAGGTTTGTTGGAAAAATATTCTTTATTATGGCTATATCAATTAAAATAAAGTTTTTAAAAGTCATTTTACTCTCTTTCCACTTTTATATAAATTAAGGGAAAATTCAGAAATTAGACCTACCCGAATTCCAAGCTGGTTTTATTTTCTGAGAGACTACTGTATTATAAACACAGTAACAAATGAAAGAGTTGTAGCATAAACAACATTTCTTCTCTATGCTATTGCAATAGAATTGCATAACAATATCAAAATTTCTAGAACAACATTTTGACCGAATCGTTTTTGATTCAGATCATTGTTAAAAATAAAACAGCAGCGCAAATATACGTGCATGAACATCAAGGGTCGTAGATCGGATGTAACTGGTCGATTATGTGATGTCGGTTATTGCAGTGACAGTTCTTCAGAGGGAAATAAAGAGATGTATTTACCTACCTAAAGGCAATAATATCGTGATCTTAACTATGCTCGTCAATGTTGAATTTATAATACACTCAAGACGACAAGGGGGCGTAGTACTTTGACACATTGAAAATTGTATAATAACACTCAGTACATGTCGAACACTCAGTATAGCTAACGGATGGCAGATATTGTTAATAGTAATCCAATTGTTTGGGTTAATACAACGTTTAAGCTTTCAGAAAGAATGTTTCCGTTTTAAATTTCGTAAGATCCCTCGTATATACCTGTAAGAAAGTCGTTTTCCACCCAAAAGAAATTATAAGACAAAATGGAAAACAAAATTATTTATTCCGGCCCCACCGGTAAATGTATAACAAATAACTGTAAAGGAGTAATAATGAAAATGTATGTTCCATTTGGAACTCATACCACAAGCAACAAGGTTAATTACGGCGCCCTTTTAAGACCAAGGCTAACTAATTAGCTTGCGTACTCTTTCTTCAATAATTCTAATAATAACTATATGTTACACTTGGCACAACCTGTATACTAAGTATCGAAGTAAACAAAATAAACTAATTTAATCATATTGTTACGTCAACCGTGTTACTAACAATTATAACAATTATAAAAGCTATAAGCCCCAACAATTATATTTATAAGCATGGTTAAATGGTTAATGAAAACAAACAAAACAAAATAAAATTAGGGTAACTATACGATAATAAGTTTCTTTAGACCTGTGTTGTCGTTTCATGAGCTCATGTTTAAGAACACTGTCTAGATAATGTAAAATTCTAAGACATGTTAAAAAGACAATTTAATCGCCTGTACACTGACTTTACAAAGAAACTAAATTTTTGTAGACGTTAATTTACAATAATTAGCAGTGACAGACTTATTCTAGAAAATTCATAGTAGCATATAAGTATAATTTCTGCGATAACGTTCTCGACTGGTTTTACAAAAAGTGGTTGTGTTTGAAGTAAAAGTTTTTCAAAGATAAATCAAGTGAACTATACGTAAAAAGGATTTATAACCGCAATAGGGTTATCAGTGAATAATATAAGTACTGTTTAATTATTTCTGAGGTTCAGTTACGTTTAAAAGAAAGAATAAATCGTAATTTTAAAGCAAAATTTATTTTGAAGTATTTCTGAGTAATTTGCAGATGGTTAAATTTTTGCACCTGGATTAGCGAAAGGCATTAGGGACGGCAAGCATATCTCGCAGGAGATGAAGCGGCCGAGGCAACATATATTTCGGCCTAGTTAACAGCAGCGTGTCGCAAACTTGGTTCTGTAGAAACTGACGGCATCTCTACGCTGTGAATATCATCTAAATGTTAGTAGCGTCCGGTACGGGAATCCACTAGATTAGCACGCATCCCCAGCAGTGCGGCTAAAATAAACAAAATTGTGGCTGTTAGTATAGCTTTAAAATTGAATTAAAGGCCTTGTCCTTTAAATAAAGTTAAGATAAAAATAGCATTGTACTTCAACTTACGTATTTGAAGAGATACTTCAAAAATGTTTACTACGTATTTTAACAAAAATCAAACTGTGAGGATCAGGGATTTTGTTATCAAATCTAGTAAGAGAGTAAGAGGATCCCGCTACTGTTCTATGGATGGCGCCTGGGCTTTGCCATTCCCCTACCGCACCTATTGCCAATGTTATCCACATTTATCCAATACGAGAGCAATGAGTGAGAAACACATACCGTTGGGTTCCGGTGAATTGCTCGAAATCAATTGCTCGAAAACGAATTGCTCGACATGAAAATTGCTCGAAATACAAATTGCTCGAATAAAAAAGAAAATTATATATCTAAATAT
>JAHWXV010768214.1:0-11658 GCA_024586415.1 Phrixothrix hirtus | reverse complement strand
ATTCAATGCCCCTTTACGTAAACTTAACAGTTTTTTTGAAAAAATGCGTTGAAGCAATTTATCAGAGAAAATTTCCGGAGTTAAGCAGCCTTTCGCCTGTACAGTAACTTGGATGGGTGACCGTTACAATTATTGTTTCCAAAATAAATGTAGACAATAATCTAATCATTTTTGGATACTATTGTCATATCTATGTGCGTAAGAGAAAGTCGTGTGTTGTTTCACACCAGATTTTTCATTTAATTTAGTTTGCAGAAATAGTTAGCTAATAAATTGTCAAATATCAGCAATTGCTAGTAATTAAGCATTAATTATTAATATTAATTACCTATTAATACATATACAGTGGTACCATTAAGTATTCATACATACGAAAATTAATTATTTTAAGGAAAAAGTGATAATTAGATAATTTGTTAATAATTGTATTGATGAATTATTAAACTTAATTTAAAAACAAAAGTTTGTTCTATTTATGCATAAAAAAAATAGGAAATCCTAGCACCATAAAGATTTGTACACGTGCTGCTTTTGAGAAATATAATTAAATGAAATAAGATTTTGGCAATTTACTTTCTCTAGAATGACATAATTCAAAAATTAGCTAGTGTAAGGAACATATTAATGTAGGTGACAGTTCAACAAAAGCTGCACAGCTATACATTATTGCCATCAAATTATTGGTAA
Organism: Phrixothrix hirtus; assembly: GCA_024586415.1. NCBI lineage: Eukaryota > Metazoa > Arthropoda > Insecta > Coleoptera > Phengodidae > Phrixothrix > Phrixothrix hirtus. The sequence goes on along the minus strand of JAHWXV010768214.1, from coordinate 10,971 downwards.
TACAACTTATTTGAATAGCATAAAAGAACTAACAATGTTAAAGAAATATCTAGCAATGAATTTTGCTAACAAGAATTGCATGTTTGTGGTATGAGGAGAATTCACTATTAACTATGAAACAAAAGGCATAAGATTTGAATTTAATTTTTATTTTTCTATGTAACCTCTCCCTATCTCAACACACTTAAGTGCCTTCTTCTCCAACTGCTTAATACTATCTAAATAGAATTGTTTTGATTGCTCTTCAAAATATTCAGCTCCTCATCTGACCAAAATTTCTGATCTCTTAAGTGTTTTTTTAAATTTCTGAAGAGATAATAGTCGGAGGGAGCTAAATCATGGCTATATGGAGGATGATCCAACTCCAGGGACTCACATTCATTAAATACAGGAAGAACTTTTTTGGTCTTATGCACTCTGGCATTGTCATGCAGCAACAAGATTTATTTTCTTTTATTAGCGATGGCCGTTTTAAAATTTTTCAAGGTACTTATGTAGGTCTCTGCAGTAATTACAGATCATCGTGGTAAGTATTCTACCAACAATACTTCTTCCATATCCCAAAAGACTGTTGCCATCAATTTTCTGGCTGAAGGTTGAGTCCAAAATTCTTTTTGGAGTTTGCGACCCCCTCTGTATCCACTACATGGACTCTAATTTGCTCTCAGGTTCCCAGTGATGTACCTAAGTCTTATTGCCGGTTACTATTCTCAAAAACATGTCAGGGTTTTCCTCTAAAGCAATCAGATTTTGTTGACAAATTTGTTGTCTTTTCAATTTCTGTTCAAGTGTAAGCATTCGTGGAACCCAGCTTGCTCATATCTACTTCATGATGCAAAATGTTCCAGATGCTTCCTTCTGATATTTTTAACTCATATGCAATGAAAGAAATTTTTACTCGTCGGTCTTCAAGAACTAGAGCTTCGACTTTCTTGCACAATGTTTCATTTGTTGTTGGTGCAGGTCTTCCTGATCTTGGGTTACCTTCGATAGATTCTCTACCTCATTTAAATTGTTTGACCAAAATTTAACTCGGTAAAGAGATGGACTACCTTCTTGCAATCATTCGCTGACGAATAATTTTTGGAGCACTCATTCTGTAACATATAAAAATTTATTACACAAGCACTACTTAATTAAACAAAGCCAAATTACACAAACACAATCACAAAAGATGAAACTACGTGAGAGTTAAAGTTTCTAAATCATTTGTTTCATATCTAGGTAGATCTTTCTTTGAATTCCCCACATATGTGGGAGGATCATTGTGAGGTTGAAAACAAATGTGCTTGTAATCGAAGGTAGTTATTAAATAAAGATGTTCTACTTTCTTCATCAAAATTGTCCTACTTTTTGTATATGTTCAGAGGGAACTTTGCCTTATTTTAATCTATAATTAATAAACATAATTGTATGAAAGTAAATAGATTTAGGGCCAATTGCACTAAAATACTTCAATAATTATAGTTAACAATTATTTCCATAGGAAATAATCATAAAATTAATAAATCTACGATTAAATGTATTGATAAAACTGTCCCATAACCTATTTTATTTTATTAAAAACCACTAACACGGAATTTAAATTGAAAGATTGTTTTTGTAATAGTTACTAAGTAATAGTTTATTATATTTTTATAAAAATTATGTAGTGTTATCCAAATACTTACTCCACCCAAACTTTTAAAGTTTGTGATTGTTGTATTCGTAATAAAGGCAGCTTTTTATGTTTTTTGAAAGAAGTTTTTTTAAAACAATATCCCATCACCTATCCAAGTGCTTACCGTGACCAATCTTACTCTACTCTTATGGTTGTTCTAAATTATAAAAAGTACCATTTTGAAATTTTTGAAAGGTTATTATTTAAAAAATTTTCAATCAACCATTCAAGTATTTACCATGGCCCACCTTACCTAGATTTTGTGATTGTTATAAAGTGAAAAAGCAGTTATTATTGACATAGCATCTTAAGTCCGATTCGTAGAAGTTATCCGAAAGGAAGTATACTCGTCTCAACTCCTAATTTTTTAAATTAAGTTAGTTTACATTAATCTTATGGGCTACTGAATTGAATGGCTTCAATTCATATTTTTAATAATAAAAATTATTCACACAAATTCGTATCTATCCACATCACTATAAAACATCACATAGGTACAATTGTAAATGAAATATATTTGAAGATATAACTTCCTAATCTTAATCATAAATTGAGGCTAATTATATTAATTTAAAACGTCAAGGAAGAGAACCTTAAAACTGGACTATCTGATTGTCTTTCATACACAAAAACTCTTAGATCTTCCTTCGCTAAACAGCAACTCAGTTGCTTCAATTAGGAACTATTTGAATACATGAAATGCTCACATTAACCCTAAATATATTCTAAATTTGAATTTGTATGAAGTAATAATTGTTAGATTTATTCTTTGATGTTTGAACAAGCCCTTAGCCTCTTGTTTTGAAATGTATCTACTGTGTCTTCTTCGAACTTTCCAACATTGAACTCTATTTTCTCATTCATTAAAGATAAGGTAATTCTTGCAAAAACCATTGAAACAATTTCTTCAATCACTATGTCAAAACCCTCACCTAAATCTCAGTCAAGAAATGACGAAAAATCATTTTCATATTGATACTAGTTCACTTTACCTCAAGGATTCACATAAGCCTTTTGCTTATTTTTTATTTACAAATAAAAACCCACACTACCAATTGGTTAAGAAAAGTGAAACTTGTGTTAATTGCCTTGGCAAGCATTTCCTTACATTTGCCAGAAGCATCACACTATTAACATTTTAATAGACTTCTCACTTTATTGCTTCTTCTTTTACTAATAATTCTTCCAAATCATCATTATGCTCAAAGAATTCTCCCAGCTCAAAGAGATTTTCGAAATATTTGCATAAAATCACTCTCGTAATCCATCTTCATACTATAAAGATTCTATCTTAAAAGAATTTTCAAAACATATGCACACAACCGCATCTCATTTAAAGGGTTTATCTTTGCATTTTTTCATTTAAAAATTGCAACATTTCATTTGTTAACTGCATTTGGTTACTAACTTTATAAATTGTTTTGAATGAATCTCGTAACAACATTAATTTGTGATTTATTTTAGCTATAATAATTGCATTGTTTATAAATTCAGTTATAATCAGCTTGAAATTCTATTAATATTATGTTTGCTTGCTCCGGGTTATTAATTTATTTACTAATTACTTCACTTTCATATATTTTAGGTTTAAAATTGCATATAAAAGTTCTTTATATTTAATATTTGGAAGGTCACGATAAAATGTATTGCAACAAGCCGGTTTTCTTATCGGAAAGGCAAGTTTTGCAGAAGAGATGTGGCATGACACTCGATTGAAGCAGTTTAAAGAGCTAGGTGTATTAAAACTATTTATTTTAATTAAAAAGTATTAATTATGCATTGTAAAGCCGTGATGTTTTGGAAGTCCGAGTAATAGTGTTTACCAGAACAAGAGCCTGTCTTTTTTACTAATTATGTTATCTCTGACATTGAGAATGGCGCCTGCGACTCCAGATGTTATTATAATTTAAGTTACTTAACAAATTATTTTCTTGACTGATAGGTAGTTTTTTTATTTGGTTCAAATCGCCTAAATATAACCAAATTTCATCTTGAAAAGCTTTGTCCAAACTTGATCTCAAGTTAAGCCTCATTACGTTTCTGCTACATACAGATGATACCCAGAACAAGATAACAATCTTATCAATGCACAACAATGTTGCATCCTTTTTGTATATAATTATTTTCAATTTCATGAAGATCCACTGAAGAAACAACTGACATGTCAAAGACATTATTTAAATTTAAAATTTATATAACTATGATTAACGATTTATTTCAGTAACTTTTTAGGAGGTCCTACAGTCTTCATAGCTAGCTGTGAAAGAATGCAAATGTACCTAAGAAATATTAAGTTGTAAGTATCTTTATGAATGTGTCATTATGAATTCGCTAATTTGATTGTGATTAAATTCATTGTGAAATATTCTTCAAAATTTAATTCTAAATTTATTATGTATAAATTTTATGACCATTGTGCAGTTATATAAAACTTTTGATTACATGTGTTCAGTAGATAATTTGTTAAATTTGAGTATTTACTTTTCCAATTTTTTTAGATTGACGTTTTCTGTGTTTAGCGTCAATCTACATTTGATAGACTCAGTGGCGCTCTCATTATCACAACTCTGGATTTGCCCCATGATAAATTTCCCAGAGCTAGCATACATACTAGGGACATAAACATTACTCCATTTTCTGTTGTGCATTTTGCAAGCAACAGCATTCAAAAATATCGTTAATTCACTCCCATCAATCTTCGCATCTAGAAAAAGGGTTAACACATGTTAAAATGAAGAAAACAGGCAAAGATTAAATCTACTACACAAAATACTACTAGTTCATCAATAAATACTTTCATTTCTTGTCAATTTAATGAATAGTTCTTCGGTTTTGACACATGTAGCTGTGGTTTGGTTGCTTGCTTCACAATCTCAGTATACCATAGCTAAAGCAACTATTGATATGCTAGTCACATCTCATTTATTTCAGAACATTATGTCCAAATAGGTACTTAAATGTAAGCAAAATCAAGTTCTCATTTCAATTTCTAGCATTGGGTTAACTTCAGCTAATTCTAATGGTGTTTGTCATTGAATTTAAAAATAAAGAAGTCAAGGCAAAAAAATTTGTATCCTTTCTTTATTATGAGCAAAATCACTTCAAATTTACCTCATTTACCTTTTGATCCAAAGGTGAAAGGTGCACTCTATTTTTGACTGGTATAATCCTTATTTTGATACACATTCACCAGTTGATGTCACTTGGTGCTGACTTAGTTGCTGTTGTTATAATCAGCATGCTATATTGTTACAAATTTCATTTGCCTTATTTTCTCTTAACAAAATTTGGTCACAAAGTACTGGAAACTGCTTCAAATACCTGGTTGTTTCAAATTTGGCCACTATAGAAATATTTTTATTTACTTCACTCAATGTTTCAGCTGATGAGAACTTATCACTAAAGTTGGAAAAATTCTGAGAATTCTCCAATTTACTTATTTTTTTTGAATAACTTTGTTGAAATTTAGTACTATTACATAATTCAGCATTCTACATCGATTCACGTAATTCAAATTTATCAAGGCCTGCTAGATTTCACTGGGCAACAGTCAAGCTTTTCACATTCCTTGATAGACCATCTTTTTCTGTTTAAAATCGTATCTCTCTCAATAGCTTTATATAAATTTTTTAACTTATAATCAACAAAAATTGCCATTTGACCCAGAAACCAACATGTTTTGTGTGACAATTATTATTTTTAGTAATGCTGCATTATGATGTGTCTAACTGCCATGATATATTTCTCATTAAATTATGCAGATCTGCTGCAACCTAACTAAGAACATTTATTACCTTTTTCTCATCTCGCACTTTTGCTCTTTTAGGAGGTATATTAGAAAAACGCCCTAAAGCTCATAAATTTCTTTCAAAGCTATTATATAATGTTTAATGTGGTTGCTGTCCCTGAGGATACACATTTAAATCCTGCAGCTGCAACTGAATTTCTTCTACACTGATAAAATGTCTGCTTTTCTTCCATTTAAAAATAGAGGCATTTTTCATTTAATGATTACAATATGTAGGGAATGGTCAAATGTGACTAGTTATGACACGTTATTAAAAGTGACAACTAGGTGTGTCATACAAAAAATGATGGCTCATGTGTGAAATGGCAATTTTTGTTGATTATAAGTTAAAAAATATACACAAAACTATTGAGCGATATACCATTTTAAACAGAAAAGGATGGTTTATCCAGGCATATCAAAATCTAATAAGATGTCTATAAGAAAAAAAGTTTACTGTTGCTCAGTGAAATCTAGCAGGCTTTGATAACTTTGAATTACATCAATTGGCACAGGATGCAGAATTGTGCAATAATACCAAATTTGTATTTCGTATAACGAAATTATTCAAAAAAAATCTGGTGCGAGACAATACATGACTTTCTCTTACACATCTTAAATTTAATTTAAATTTATTGATGTTAGTGACTTTCCTATACACCTAAATTGTAAACTCTAAAATTAATTTAAAAGCATAAATAATTCATCTGTTTATAATTTCCTTTTTACATGTACTAAGAGTTTTATAATTAAATTTTGAGCTCATTTAAAGCAAAAATAATTTACAAATTTAAATTAAAAGTAATTAAGTATGTAAATAATGCATACAAATCATTAAATTATTAACTTATTTTTATTTTGTGGACGATAATTGGAATGGTCACCCATCCAAGTTACTCGCCAGACAAAACCCTTTCTTAACTCTAGAGATTTTTCTCAATAACTCACTTCAACGAATTTTCTCAGAGAAACCAATTAGTTCATGTAATATAGCATTACAGATGCAAGAAACGTGGTGAGTTTAAAAAAAATCATTAGAGCAGTTTTCGAAAAAATTGCAAAAAACCTAAAAATCACATGAATAAAGTGGCACTTCCAGTCATTCGATTTTAACGAAATTCTTACACGGAAATGCCAAGGCAGTAATAAATTTATATATAAAATTTCACTTTTCTACGACGTTTGGTTTTCGAGATATATTGACCACATACGTACACACGTATACACACACACATACACACATAGACCAATTTCTAAAAACATGTTATTCAGGTTCAGGGAACCTGAAAACGTGTATTTATGCTAAAAACTGGACATCGAAAATTTTGACCGAATACATGACTTTCTCTATACTGTATTTCATATACATAAGAGAAAGTAAAAAGGAAATCGAAGATTTTATAGGATTTAATTTATCTAGTGCACATGACAGATGAAAAAAAAAGTTAAAGCAACATTTAGTAGCTCTTGAAATTATGCAACTTTTTTATAATTTAACCGACTTTGCATGTCCTACTGTTTCCAAGATCTCAATGGTGAGCATCCTTAAGTGAATCACCCTGTACCTACATTAGAAATTATAAATAATACTTACACAAGTAAAAACTGTATGAATATGTTAAGAAAGTTAGATTAACTGCCATTCCTAAAACTTTTTACAGTGGTTATACCATTATTCAATTAATGGTAGGGTATTAAACAGTTAAATATAATTAAAATTTAATAATTGTACATTTTTAAATATTGAAATATTTGCCCCAGAGAATTTTCAAAAACTAATATCAGTTAATTTTTGTAATAGTAACCATTCAGCAGTCTTATATTTATAAAAACAATGAATGACGAATAAAACTAAGACAATGAATATGATACAAACTTGTTAAAACTTATTATGTTATACCAATATGTTCAATAGACTAAGATAAGTTCGATCTCATCTAATTTTAAATATTTACAATGTGATGAAATGACAACATTTACAATAAATTTAAATGTTGTATGTCAAAGTAAATTAAGATGATGGTCAGGGGTGTTATTCTTGAAATCCACTCACCAAGTGTCGTATATGACTCTGATGTTATTTCACATAAGTTTTAAAAATTGGTATTCTCAAATCTCACTGTTTGTAAATTTGCGAACACTCACCATTCAAATTGCTGCGAGTGGCATTTTGGCATTCGAGATTACATTTCGGGCAAATGTTCGGTGTAATTAACCTTTGTTTACCTTTTACAAAAATCTAAAACAATCCTTTTTATTTTCAATGGCTACTGTCAATGATATAATAGAAATAAATGCATTAGCAGCTTTAGAAGAAGCTGAATTATTGAACGATCTTCAACCAAGGTGAATATTCACACCTAGAAATTCTTTCAATCTTTTGGAACGGCAATTTATTAAATATTTTCGATTAAATAAAAATTTGTTGAGAATTAATAACTATGGTTCAACCATTTATTATGCAGTTTACAAGACGTTCTTCCCTATTAGTTTCAACTAAGGTACATATATGAATTAACTATAGGAATAGTACCTCCACACCTGGTGTAATCATGTCATCTTGTTTACAATCATAGTAAAGTAAAACAATTTCAATTAGATATGATTCAACTTGTCTTATCTATTAAGCTTTTTGCCTTTAGATAACAAGTTTTAATGTGTGTGCATTGTGTTGTTATCTCATTCATCAATCAACTACTGTTTTTAAATATTTGAGAGGACTAGTTTAATACTTTTACAACAAAAATATGTTATTAAAAACTTTTTTAACATGTGAAGTTTGTAATTATGTAATTCAATTGACATAATTCAAGCATTATTCAACATTTCATTATTTTTGTAGTTAGTGTCCTAAAGTTGCTTAAAAATAAAAGAAAAAAATTTAGAAATTGGTATAAATTTAAAATTTGTTTTCGGTCAGACTAAATAAAATTGGAAATTAACCTGCGGTTATTATTCAATTATAATATACAGAATCCTAATATAAAGATGGAATCTCCTTTGATGATTTCCCTTATATGCATATTTAAAAGTAAAATCAATTTTACTATATATTGTATAATTTTTAATTATATAGGTAATAAAATAGGTCCACATTATATATAATGTATCATTTGTGTGCTTTTAAAAGAACAGTGTTATAAAGATCTGATCGGCGTTGTAAAAATATTGGAAGTTTTTGTCGTACTTTGTCACATTCTGAAATATCAATAGTATAATAAAGAATTTCTTCCTTATGTCCTGCTTGTGCTAAAACTTTGCCCCATGGACTAGTAATTTGAGAATGACCCCAGGCAATATAACCCTTATCGCCAGTAGCTGGACTAATAGTAAATACAAACACTTGATTATCTAATGCTCTTGACCTTTGCAATAATTCCCAATGAATAGGTCCTGTAATCATATTAAAAGCCCCAGGATAAATTAAAATATTACAGTTCTGTAATCTGTATAATTTTGCAAATTCTTCGAAACGTAAATCATAACAAATTCCAATACCAATTTTAATATCATTTATACTGAATGTTGCTAATTGATTTCCAGCTTGAAGTACATCAGATTCTCTAAATGTAATTTGACCAGGTATATCTATACTAAATAAATGCATTTTTCTATATTTTGCAATTAAATCTCCATTTGGGTTCCAAACTGTGCAAGTATTATACAAATTATTATTTTCCTTTTCTGGAAATGTGCCTCCTAATATGTATACTGAGTTTTCTTTTGCAACTGTAGATAACATTTTACTTGTATGACCATCAGGAACGGTTTCTGCATATTGTTCAAAAAATGTTACCCCATATGGTGAATTAAAACATTCTGGGAGTGCAATTAATTTAGCCCCTTTTTGTTTTGCTTTAAAAATACTTTTAGCGGCATTTTTTAAATTAATACTGCGATCTTTTCCTACTGCTAATTGAATTAAAGCAACTGGGAGAGATTTTGACATATTAATGAATGTAACAAACTTTTGAGAAAATTAAGGTTTGGTTACTTTTTTATTTAGTTGTTTTCAAGGGGCGATTAAAATATCTATGTATAATAAACTTATTTCAACATTTATAATTTTATCGCACATAACCTTAAAATCAAATTAGAGATAAGTGTGTGTTGTATCTACAATATAATATGCGATAATTCAGTTCCCAATGGGCTATAAAATTTTTCCGTAGAGTGTAGCTTAGACACGCACGCCAACTAAAGCCAATACCAATACATATATCATGATATATTTACGCTGTATAGATGGTACGCTGCCAATACATAAGCTGTAATTTATATGTCAACAAATTTGGTGGGAAGAACTTTACTATTAAATTAAAATAGAAAATTTATTTACAATAAATGTACGAAATGATGATCATTGCATTGAACGCATTTGTGAACTCTTCGTTTTAAATTCTCAAAAACGTTCTATAAAATATGAAAAATTCAAACTGTCAACTTGACAGATAATTACTATTGAGAATGGATTAAGCTAAGACATGATTTTCTTTCATAGCCTACTGGGAACTGAAATTTAAATGATCGCATTCTATACATAATGTATATTAGTTATAAAGCAACACTACAATTCATTATTGCTTTCTCTTACCCTATCTGTGATATAGATAAAAGAGAAAGCATTGTTTTAGACCAAAATTATCGATGTTTAAATTTTAGTGGAAATACACGGATCCCGATCACCTGAATACGAAAATCATGTTTTTGTGTGTATGGGTATGCGTACACGTGTGGGTCCGCGTGCGCGCGCTTTCTGTATATGAGTGTGTGTGTGGGTGCGTGCGCGCGCGTTCGTACGTGTGCGCGTGCGCGTGCGAGGGCGCGTGAACAGGATATCTCAAAAACTAAAAGTCATAGATATACAAAACTTTATATTTAAGTTTGTATCCATGCTCGCACGCGACTGCAACAATTTTACTAAAATCCGATATCCGGAAGTGCCATTTTACTCTTGGTTTTCCGCGATTTTCTCGAAATCGCCTTTAACGATTTTTTTAAATTTATTTTATTTCTTAATCATTTAATGTCCTTTCATATAATTAAGACGGTTTCTCAAAAAAATGTCCATAAAACAAGTAACCGGAAGTAGTCTTACCATTACCATTGTTTAAGTATATACTGGTTGCGCAGACCCAATGTAAAATTATGTGACTACAACTTTTTACCAAACTATACTAATGGGAATGTACTTTATTTAAAGAAAATGCTGTACTCTATTAAGAAACAGCTGAATTATTAATCATCTTGTGTGTTGATGAATGATTACGTGTTATGGTTTAATACTAGGAAGAAATATGTAAATATATACATATACAGAATCTTTTTTACAAATTTGAAGATCAAATTTCAAGCTGCGCCAGGAATTTATTCATCGCGACCAAGTTTTCTTTGTAAGAGATTATTACTACCTGCATTGAAAATAACTGTGTTAAATGTTGACAAATAATTATTTCAGCACATATTATTTGTAATAAATGAGAGGTACCTATTTATAAAAGACAAACAGTTATAAAATTAAAAC
>JAHWXV010768177.1:0-11108 GCA_024586415.1 Phrixothrix hirtus | reverse complement strand
GTGTGTGTGTGTGTGTGTGTGTGTGTGTGTGTGTGTGTGTGTGTGTGTGTGTGTGTGTGTGTGTGTGTGTGTGTGTGTGTGTGTGTGTGTGTGAATTTGTATCTTTCACGCCCCCTTACGTTCAATAAGCCCCCTCAACTTCACCAATTCTAAGAAAGTTTCGAGATTTACTGCGAAGTAGTACGATTTTATATACATTTTCTATTGACGCATCCCTAGAGGGGTTGAGTTTTTTGATTATTTGCTTATATAGATTTCTATCATATGTGTAGTACGGAGGTGCCTCCGTGTATTTATTGGTCCGTCATGCCTCTGTATATAAACTCTTTGTGCTACATTACCAGATGGTTTCTACCTCCAGCAGTGGTGCCAGTACTATATTGAACCAATTGGTTATTTTAAACTTATCTCAACATGTACAGATTCGTGTAGATTGTATATGCTAAATTTATTGTTCACGTTAGTAATAACGTGGAAAAAACGTAAAACCAATTGCCTCCCGCAGAAATGTTAACAAATGAAATGTATTTACGACTAGTTACAAATTAAATTATGATACTAACAAAATTAGTAAAAAGAAATTTAACACAATTATTGATATAATAGCGCCATACATTTTATAAGATTGTTTTCCGCATACTTCACTTAAAAGTATTTGATTTTCCAAACTGAATAATGATTTATGTCGATTAATTCTAAATAATAGTTCGTTTCGATTTTACAAGAATCGTTTTTAAATTTTAATTAGGACGTAAAATTTCAAATGCGCCCAACTCAAAAATTGTGTTTCCAATGTTTTAGCTATCAATTATTGAATACTATACATATACAATATGTTAACTAACTCCATGTCATAATGTTAACGGATTATTCCTTGAATGATTCAAGCCTTAATGAACCATGACCTTAAAACCTACAGTTTTCTAGATATATTTAATACTAGTTTTTTTGTAAAAAATTTTCCTTGTTACAATTTTCTCATAAATTGAGCAATTTTCAAGTTATTTTTAGCTTTATCGAAAGATAACATAAGGACTGAATTTTATTTTATTATTAAATTTGCTTTATTTATTGTCATTTAAGCATTCAAACTTAATTAAACGCAAACGTTACAACAAAACACTTTACATAAATATATAATGTAAGAAAGATAATGCGTTCTTGTAGGTTCATTTGATTTGTTATATTTTAAGGTCATACGCAAAGAAATTAAATCGGAGGGTCTATTCCTCCAAAAAAGGCTAATTTTAATTTTACCCAAAGCTAATAACGGCCGAAGAACTATGGCATTTTAATCTATTCGTGGGCCTAGAAGTAAACATAAGAATGGTTTGCAGATGTTTGCCGCATAAATAAATTTCACCACTAAAACAATTAAATAAGTCGTTTAATAAACATCATCAAAAATAAGTAACAAGTTGCTATACAATATTCAAAGAAATGCAAATCTATTAAAATTATTTTCCAACTTTAACTATTTACGACAAAATTTAGATCATAAAAATATAACCTGTTTTCGATAATAATATTACTTGGCCTTTTACAGCTTTTTAGGAAAGCGATAAAGCTGGGGTTGATGCAAATCAAAATTACGCCAAACTACCAATGACGAATATAGAAATTATGAAGGGTCATTTAACTCTTCAAATGAAGAGGCTGTAATGGCAGCAATATCAGTTTCAAACGAATTTTCTTAAATTGAACCGGCTCCTGCCGGAGTCTCCAAACGGCATCAGAATCTTCAATTTGTTCGAGAAGTTTAGTATTTTCTATGTAAAACTAGAAAATTTTACTCGTAAAAATTAGAATATTTTTTTCACTTAAAAATTAGAACTCATCTCTGAACGATTCCTTCAAACATGGGTTCTATATAAGAAATAAATAACTACAAGCCCTTTTGAAGTTAGACTAATTGCTCCATGCCAAAATGTAGCATTAAATAAAAGTTAAATTCACCATGGAACTATTAAGGCACTAAATATCCACCTTCGCCGTCGCTTGCACGAGCGCAAGTTCCGATCGAAATCACGGTCAAGACCTCTCACACGTGGGATAAAATAGTCACAGGCGTTCGGATTAAATTTTAGTTATAAAAATAAATTAGAAAATTACTTCTAGTTTAAACATTAATACATTCATAACATTTTATATTATAGATACTTAATCAGAATCGTATGGATTAGATTTTAATAACCAAAAGAATAAATAGAAATTACTTTATACGGTTAAATATCAAGTAAAATACAAGCACTGAAAAAGAAATTAAATTAATTTTAAAATTAACCGTAATAAAAAATATACGGTACAGCTTTTCCAAGCAGTAACAAATTACATAATAATAATTAAGCCTCTTAGAAATACTCGAAAGTGACTAAAACAAGATCTATATGTGCTAAGCAAAAGTTGAACACAATTTTGTTTATCTACATTGAGTGCTTACTAATTTACTATCGCTTTGACATTCAATTTTTGTGAAGTTAATACGTTGTTGTTTTTGTTCTAATTAGTTAAATATTGTGTTTGTTTTATTGTTATTTGTTCTTAGTTATTTGTGTTTGTTGAGAAAATTGTAACGGCTTTTTTTAAAAACCATATCAAATTACGGAAGCCACCGCAAAATGGCGAACGCTTGCAGTTAATTAAAGACAAACTCTCCGGAATTTAGATTAGGTTAAAAATAAAAACATTTATGTCTATAATAACACAAAAAAGTGAATAGATTTTTATTGTATCTAAAACTTTCGTTAGATGTATACGTATCGTTTCCCTTTAGTTCTTGAAGATTTTTGTTTTACAATCATTTGTTTTGTTTTTGGGTATTTTTTTCATTAAATTTTATATAAATATAAAAACACATTTTTGTAATTATTAAACTTTTAATTTTTATTACTAATTTGAATTGCCAATAAAACAAAAATGCAATAAGTTTATAAAGCCAATCAGAGTTTTAACACAAGAACTATAAACATACTTGACAGACCTGATAGGGTATTCGTCATTATTAGATCAATTTAACTAACTTTTCTATACTCTCATCCGGTAATTTAATGGTGGTGCATTTATTTTGTTCTATAACAAATACATATTTATAATTTATTTATTTATTAGTAAAATAAATCATTATGTTATTTTTACACAGTATATTTAATATTGATTACGAGTATGAACCAACATTTCGTTATTAGCGGTTGGATTCTGAAAACTTTATAATATGCGATCATTTAAATTTCAATTCCCAGGAGGCTATGAAATTTTTCCGTAGAACGTAGCTTAGACACACGCACGTCAACTAAAGTCAAGACATAACCTGCAAATTATAACGAAATTGCTGGGAAGAAGTTTATTATTAAATTAAAATAGGAACTGTATCTTTTACAATAAATATACGAAATGAAAACTATTCCATTTAACGCATTTGTGAAATCTCCGTTTCAAATTCTCGAAAACCTTCTGTAAAATGTAACAGATTCAAGCTGTTAGATAATTATTACTGAGACTGGATTATGCTATGACCGCCAGCGCCGACTATTGTACGGTTAGCATGTTTGCCTCTACATCCAAGGGACGCGGGTTCAAACCCGATCGAGATTGTTAAATTTTTCAGCAGAGAAAAATTTAAAAAACATGCTTTCTTCTCGGATAAGGAAGTAAAATCGTGGGTCCCATGTCAATGTGATGTTTGGCACGTTAAAAATCCATATTATCGGTGGAACTCCTCCAGATTTGGCAAAATTCTAGTAGGCATGGCTAAATGACTATACCAGTTCTAGTCCAAGAGGGCCAAGGGAAATTCTGCATCCCGAACCCTCAGCCACAAAAACAAACAAACCAGCCAAGGATATGAATTTTTTTCATAGCCCATTGGGAACTGAAATTTAAATAATCGCATGCTATAATGCCGGTTCACACGTTGGGCTACACATTTGTCCACAAACATGTTAATCATACACTGGCCAACGCTGTACTGCTTATTATAACCTTGAAGGTTACAGTTATGGAATTAGCCCCAAGGGTGTCTGACATTTCTTTTATTTTGTACTATTTACAGATTCTGAGGCGAATATATGCAAACTTGGTCCAATTGCGGATAATCTAGATAAACTTATCATCAACCGATTAGGGTTTGTTGAGGTTTAGGTAGAGGTAGACATTACCGAGCCGTGCCCGCACCGTAGCACAGCGATTACTCACTGGAGACACGGCCGTGTGACGGCTGTGTTCCAGTCCGGGCATAGCTCGGTGATATGTGTCTCTACTTTTGTCAGGTTTCTCCCTATTTTCTCCCCATTTGTTAGATTTGGAAATTAATTTAGATTTTAATTTATAAAATTATTTTACAGTTTTGCAGTAGTTATATTAAGCATAATAACTTGTTTGGGCATATATTTTTAATAGGTAAATGTTTGTATTTCATGAATCGTTAGTCGCTTGACCAATGCTATTGCAAATTATTTATGTCGTTAAAGTAATATTTCAATGTCGCTGAATTGTACAACAATGAATGTTAATAACTAACAAATTAAACACTAGAGTAACTAAAAACTAAGCAGTGGTAAGGAATAAAAAACAAATTATGCAAACTTAAGTTATAAAATTAAATAGTTAAGTTAAACTTTTATTTTATCCTTTTGCATTTTTTACAATGTCAAGATGAAATTATGATGAAATGCGGATTTTGTAAGTAAAAATATATGATTTTTATGAAACATGGTTCATTGTGCATATGTATGTATAAAAAATATAAAACATGAAATTGAATAATGTATATAGTTATTCAAATTAATAGTGCCTGAAGAGTATGAATTAAACTGATGTTGTTAATTATTACTCCTATTATAGATTAACATATATTATTACTTAAACCAAGCATTGTACAAAAGATTAGTATATTAGACTAATGGAATTTACGTAAGTTTTATTTATAGAAATCGTTTTTAAATCTAAAATTAGGTTTTCAAAAATAAAGTGTAATTTGTAATAAATACTTTGCAGTATTTCATTTTCTATATTATTTAAAACTAGAAATAGTTAAACACGTTTTTTGTATTAGGAAACAAGCTTATTTTAGACATTAAAACTGAAACCTATTAAAACTATTCCCAAGATAAGTACTTGTGAATGTATACAGTCAGTCACAAAAGTCTACATAAACCCCTTAGAATGACAGTATTGTCGAAAGTAAAACATTTAAGCAAATATAAATTCCAAAAATTGCTTTATTTATTGTATCATATCGATTTCTTAAATTAATGACAATTAACAAGTAAGCATTTTTAAATAAAACAATAAAATCAAAATAATGGTGCCACAAAAGTCTACATAAACTAACACATTTTATTTGGTAATATAATATTTTCCGGCGTTTTTGCCAGTTTTAGTTTAGGCTACGCTTCCATTAGCACATTCGCATTGAGATAATACATACATCATGGCTGAATTATATTAAAATGTCACGCAGACAAGAACTTTCGATGGATATACGGCATCCTATTGTAAAATCACGCACGGAGAACAAATCTTATAGTGAAATGGCAAAAATTGATGAAAAAAATCGTGAAACAGTTCAGAAAGTTTTAAGAAATTTCAATTGTACCGGTACAATAACTAATAAAGTGAGATCTGGTCGGCTTAGAATCTTAAACATGCGAGAATATTCGAAGCGTTTTACGTAAAGTTAGAAATAATCATACAATAAGTGCCCAGAAATTATTCAAAGACATTGCTAATACTAGCCAAAAAAACAGTACATGCAGAGAGTTATTAGGAATGCAGGGTTTCATGGAAGGGTGCCGAGAAAGAGACCACTAACTTCAAAGATAAATCAATAAAAGAGGCTCGACTTTGCTAAGCTGCATATTAATAAAGATTTTACATTTTGGAAAAGGGTTCTCTTCACTGATGAAAGTAAGCTTAATATTTTTGATTCTGATGGTAGGGAATAAAATTTGGCGTAGAACAAACGAAGAACTGAAAATATAAAATACAGTATCTACAGTAAAGCATGGTGGAGGGAATGTGGTAGTATGGGAATCGGTGGCGGCATCTGGAGTTGGTAATTTGGTCTTTATAAAAGGCACTATGGATAGCTTGTAATGTCCTACCATATTGCGCGAAAATCTGGTACCATGTGTTGGAAGTTTGGGTCTTTAAAGTCAATAGGTCTTTCAGCAAGACAATGACTAGAAACATACAGCCCTTAATGTGAAAGAATGGATTTTTTACAACGTCCCCAAGCAATTGCATTCCCATCCCCAGTCACCCGACCTTAATCCCATTGAACATATATGGGACGAGATCGAAAAAAGGGTGAGAAAATACCCTATTACTAATCGAGTTTGGTTGAAAAATGCTTTAATTAAAGTATAGGCCGAATTCTGTCCCAGTATAATGAAAAATTGGGTTTTATCAATGCCCTGACGGTTGTAGGGCCCTAAAAAGTATTGGAACATGAAATAATTGGGCGTTAAAATGTTATATAGGTGATATTATACATCTGTATGTAGACTTTTGTGACTTGCAATTTTCTATATTATTATTTCATTAAGTTAGAAAATTAAACTCTGTAATTTTAAAGATAGTAATAATGAAACATTCTTGTAAAGAATTATTTAATAAACATTTAAATTTTGTACCTCTGTTGTTTTTTGAGATATTGACATTTTATGAGGTGTATGTAGACTTTTGTGACTGACTGTACCTGTTGTTGACTACAGAATCCTAAAACTTTTTTTAACACTATTCACGATATGTTAAATGAGACGTCCCTTTGTTATTAAGTAATAGTTGCTCTAGTTTACTTAATTTTTGTAATTCAAATAATTAATTTTGTGATAAGTTTGTATAATTACTTTTTAATGCGTTACTTAATTTTTAGACAAGTACTATAGTATTTAATTTGTATGTTGATTGAGTTTTATTTATTATAAACATTAAATAATTTAAGTTAAAGGGATATTTATTTTACCTCTGGAGAATAGCTTTTGACATAATTTAAAGAATTGACTTGAATTTATGAATCATAACTGTGTATTGAACTTAAATCCAAGCTATACTATATTCTTGTGCGTTGAAAACAATGTTGCCGCTATTTTGGAGCCATATTCGTGTGGCTAATGTGTAGATGCTGTCGCGTTTATTTTGCAGTGATGAAGTAACAATTTTCAATTAACTAACATAAATTTAAAATTTTTAAAATAAATTACGAACGTTAGTGGTTGCTAAATTTTCAAGTATATGTTTTTGGTTTATACCTACTATTCTATAATTTTGTATCGAAAAGTTGCATTTTAAAAGCACGTGTATAGTACACGTGTGCGATAAGAAACGACCGTGAAGTGCGGTCGAGGCTTTTTAGCAGGGACTCCAGAGGTAGGCGGTCTTCTGATTTTGTTCTTAAAGAATTGATTGCGAGATATAGTTTAATTATTTATTTTTTTCTTGTGCGAATAAGCAGTCATTTCGTTGCAATTGTTCGGGATAAAGTTTCCTCAGAAAGGTTTTTGTGATAGTACCACGTACGAATCGAAGATTATTTTTAATTGGATATCTAGTTTATTCCTAGATAATCACAAACTCTTTTGGTGCCCAACGCACGAAGATGAAGTTTCTTTCGTTTAAGGCAGTAACCGATTTAATTTAACTGTTATTAAGCATATTTTGGAAGATGTCTTATCTGGATTGCACATGGTAAATTTAATAATTATAAGCTCTGAAAATTCAGCTATAATCATTTGGATGTTTTCAACAACTATAAATAATAAATTCTGCGCATCTGATAGTCAAATTCAGGGACGACGATAGTTTTTCTTAATCTACGGTGAGGAAATCTGCATTTCGGCCAGCTTACATGCCATGAGGTATCTTCAACATTTTCAGAGTACCAATTGTATCCAGGAGGCTAATATCGTTGCTGTTACTGTTGGACATGCTGAAATCTTCATTAATTAAATGAATTTCGCCTTCAATAAGTTACGGTTACCTATGAATGAAGTTTTACAGTTATAAAACATTTACTTATTTAAATATAAACGTACCTATGCATAATTAAATCTGTTTTAGGTAAATTACTTATCATTGTACCCAATTATTTTTGTACAAAAGGAAAAGGAACACATCTAAACGTTTTGTAAGTATATTGTGACTATTTTTCTAAGTGCGACGTGCAGTTTATATAATTTAATATTTATTGTAAAATTCGTATATCGAAAATTTGAAATTGTTATTAAACTGATTAGTTTCCTAAATCTTGAATTTTATGTGCATTATTGCATCATTTCGGAAACAATACGTTATGTAATGAACATTGTCAAAATTCATTTATTTATTTGTTATCAAGTTTATTCCTTCCAAGATGTATATATTTTATTTAATTTATTTTAAACATTACCTGGTCACAAATTTTCAGATCGTCAGTTTTACACGCCTAGTTGATAAGAAATCACCTGTTTAAATGACGTGTTGGTGCTCAACTTTTTCAAACTCACTCATCATTCCCGAAATTCTTACCTCATTGCCAGAGCTAGCAATATCACTTGGGGAAATAACAACCTTCCCTAGTTGTGTGCATTTTTCGTGTAACAAGGTGAAACCAACCGTATAATTTAGCAACTTGTATAAGCATATATAGTGGCGCTGCCAATAGCGGAATTTACGCGAACAAATTTGTATACTTTTGGCTGTATTGGGCACTAGGTGACCTCAATTTAGGACTTTACCAGCTGATCATTTAGCCAATTCTGAATCGATATATATATAGGAAAGTGAGTATGACTCCGAAAATGGAGGCCAAATGGTAAAAAAAGTGCCGAACGCATACGTAGCATATGGTCTTTGGAGTTGTATTAATACTAAATGCATATATATATATATATTCATGTGTTGGCTATTAATGAAGAAGTATGGTTACGTAAAGAAAATGTTTTTAAAAGATTTTATTGTTCGGAAACTAAACTGTCACATCTTACAACAAAATATTCAATGTTTCTCTAAAAAGGCATGATAAAAAAATACAAACAAAATCACAAATTTCTGTAACTGTATATATAAATTTTGAGGATCTATATAAATATATGAACAAAACAGAGCAGTTATTTCATTATTAAAAAAAAGTTAGTGTCGACGAAGTTGGCACAATTGTTGCAAAATGAGTGGACATACTCTAAACCAATTGGGATAGTACAATCCTCCCCTGTTGTGCGTTCTGGGACATACTCGACAATGTTAATAGCCATTGGTTAATATTTTTGCTAGTGGTGTAACATTTTCGCTTAGAATTTCTGAAATCCTTAGTCGGAGATTTCTAGAAACGCCGGTATTATTACATCTGCTTTGGAGGACAGTTCACTAGATATAAACATCGTTTCTTTTATATCAGTATTAGTCTTACACTTTACTTGACTATTAGTTCCTGCTGTATCCAACATAGAGAAAAATCTTTTAGAGGCAGTCTTCTATAGTTTCGGGCTACAGAGTAACTAAACATCTCATTCACAGTATTTACTCCAGCCTTTACCAAATTATAGAAACTTATAATTTTTAGAAAGATATATTCTCCACTGAAACCATAAATAGCACCTGGTGGAGTGATGACAATAATATAATTTTTTTCCTTTTGTGTACATAATAAACTAAAGTGCTGTGTTTCTGAAAGGCAAACGTTGAGGTTTTAGGCAGTCTACCTTGTACATCTAAGAGCGATGGT
The DNA here is from genome assembly GCA_024586415.1 of Phrixothrix hirtus. Classification (NCBI taxonomy): domain Eukaryota; kingdom Metazoa; phylum Arthropoda; class Insecta; order Coleoptera; family Phengodidae; genus Phrixothrix; species Phrixothrix hirtus. Next base: position 1,408 of record JAHWXV010768177.1, on the reverse strand, counting down.
TGAATTTACTTTTTATTATTCGTAGCTGTGCCCAACCATGTGTTTCTCTCGCAAGATATTAACTACCTTATAATTAGTATACCACTTATCAAATGTCACGTTTCGATGACTGCCGGTAATTGCGATTACCATCCTTTCGACTACATGTGAAGTGGCATTATTTACTTTATATAGGCCAAGTGGTTGGGCTCCAGCATAGTTCTCCATGTTTGATAGGTAGAAAGTTTTAATTTTATTTCTGTATTCGGGATATATTGTCTAAACGAACAGAGCCCGCGAAGAGACTACGGTCGTTACAGAGTAACGAAGGCTATATATTTAGATCTCTAGCATGCGGAGTCTCCCAACGGTTTTATAGTATCAATGGCAATCAGAATTTTAACAGACTGGACAAGTCCCAGGGAAATTGCGTCAATCTCGCTGTAAAAATTAATAATAAAATAGCTTGACTATAGAAAAGCTTTTACGGTCTTTGCACTAGGCAATGCCCCGTACAGAGTTTCATACGAAGACTGATCTGCAGCTCGTGAAAGCGTCTTATTTATACTTAACTTTGTGTTCACGTTCTCTGTTCCGCGAACATCGCTTCTATCTTATCAATACGAATAAAAATTACTTGTGTTTTAAACAATTCGTTTGCACAACATGACGCAATATTTCGAAATAGCTTTTAATTTTCTTTTATTAATTAATTAATATTTAATTCGTCAGAGATTGTTGTTTATGTTACTTATGATTAATTATCACAACAATCTTGATTGATTTCGGACGGTAACGGATAATATCTGGGCCAGGTTGCGTAATCTTGGTTAATTATCTTATAGCATTTTTATAACGGTTTTTAATTAAACAATTTTTCTACTTATAATTTAAACTAAACTTGTTCACTCGCGCACGGTATTTGACACTTTCTTAAAGTTTGTCAAGTCTTTAAGTTAGTCTTACTAATTACACTTCCGGAATCACTAATATAGCGAAAACGCGTAGAATTCTAAGAATTCCATTAAATAGCGTTTCGCGTTATTATGGCGTTTCGCAGAAACGTTACAGATTTAGTTCCAATTTATATCTCATTTTGTGACGTTTCGACTCTTGCGCAACGGCACAGTGTAATTTTAAGAACTTGCGTTCTTCCCGGCGGTAGCTCTGAGTCGTGAGGAGTGGTTCGTCGGGTGGTTAATCGTTTGGCCTTGTTGATTTTAGCCTCCAGCGTGGTACGAGATCGTTCCTCTCGCAGTGGACGTTATTCAAGCCAACTGACGTCGCTTGAGCCTTGGTCTCGTAATGGACTTGATTTTAAAGCAGAGCCGGGTTAACGGCGGAATTAAACGTTCAGGTATCTATATTAATTTATTGGCAAAACAAATAAATGGTTCTCGCTATGAGATACAGTTTGAAACAATCAATA
>JAHWXV010768125.1:0-12528 GCA_024586415.1 Phrixothrix hirtus | reverse complement strand
ATTACGTTCGGCAAAATTCTTCTCACGACTGCAATCGTCTCTTCATTTGATGAAAACATATCTTTGAGCTTCGTGGCCTACCCATGAAAAAACGAATATGTGATTTGAAAATGCTTTCTATTTTTCCACATAATCTCTAAATTCAATACTAACAATGATGATTCAAAGCCGTTCTATTCGTGAAGTAGTTGTATGTAGGTTTTGCATCCACCGCTTAATTAGATGAAAGTACCTACCATCGACGACGACTTTGAACGGAAATAGGAGGGAGCCAAACATAATTGTTACGACCGCAACTGAGATTCGTATATGTAATAGTAAATCCATGTCTTTTCCATAGTTATAAATCGGCGGACAAAGAAAGAGTTTTATACGAATGCGAATGCGATGTGCGATTAGTAAATACGATGCCCACCGCGCGCAGAGCTTTTTGATTGCACAATGCTTCATGAAAATACTTATAGCCTAAGCTACTTCACACAATTTAACTCGCCGGTTATTTAAGACAGATCATGTACTTCTTGGTGTACTTTTTATCGTCTTACGCGTGGAGAGCACTCAATGTTGGTACGGCCACGTTCAAACTTAGCAGCGCAGGAGCGAAGAGTCTATTCACTTTTACTAACTCATAACGAATTGGGATTCGCGTTAAACCATTTATTACAACGAATTTTATGACAGCACGACCTTAGATTTTATTAATTTTAAGGAATATACACAATTCCACTTTCAACAAATCTATAAACGAAAGTATTTTGGCAAGCATGCTTGCCAATAGCAACCCCATTTATGGTCGTGGCCCATAATTTATCACATCACTGACATATTTGTTTCCACCAAGTTTAGGAAAAAATCGAGACGCACAATATTGAAATAACAAAATATTAAAATAACACAATAATAAAGAACTCTTTTTGAGAAGCTAAATATCAAAAATTTATTTGCTGTTACAAAAACCCAGAACAATGAGGTTTGTGTTTTTTTTCCATATTTCCCAATTACCTTGATAAAATAGCTCCAAAACCTTAAGGTCTCAAAACCTACTGGTTCAAAAACACATAAAGGAAAGAGCGCTTAGTAATTGGAATTACTTCTTTCTTACTGCTGATCTACCTTCACGACTAGTGTGATTTATACAATAAATTGCTAATGTATCAATGCGCCAGCCCCGAATGGTGTAGTTGTTAGCATGTATGCTTTTACACCCAAGGGATACGGGTTCAAACTCGATCGAGGTCGGTAAATTTTTCAGCTGAGAAAAATTTAAAAAACATGCCTTCTCGGATAAGGAAGTAAAATCTTAGGTCCCGTGTCAATATGATGTTTGGCACGTTAAAAATACCTACTGATGGTGGAACTCCTCCAGATTCGGCAAAATTATAGTAGGCATGGCGAAATGACTATATAACAGTTCTAGTTCAAGAGGGCCAAGAGAATTTCCCTAGCCCGAACCCTCAGCCATAAAAACAAACAAAATTTATCAACGCAAATCACATCCCACGATGGAGATTTCTCGTTTTTCCAAGCAGTTAAAAGTGGTACAATCTCGACATCTTCCACCGCCCCTAAATAACCGATAAAGTTCTAAAGTAGCTCAGATTGTGGCGAAAATGCTGATTATACCCACTACAACTAAGAGCGTAATTTAGATATGAACCGGCCATAATACCAAAACTGTATTTATAAGGATGATAGATAGAAGTTTTCAATATAAAACCGATAGCTAGCGTAATAATGTCATCAACAAAAGTGTCCAAATGGTGTTAAGGGAAAGCATGTAAGTGTAACCAAGCTCCTGCTTCTCGAGCCGAAACTGCCAAAAGGCGAGTATTGTTTTTATCATCTATAGGCTCATAGGTTGCAACCAAGCAGATTGGGAATGTTTGCATTTATTTTCAGAAAAATGTCTTTTACTTCAATAATGAGGGAATCCTAATTGGGGAGGCACTCAATCAAAATCTCAGACATCAGAGCAGATACTGCGTGAGATGAACCAAGAAAAGACGGGACAGAAATCTTACAAACGCATTGAATTCTAATGCCTCCATCATGAAGCGCCTGATTCTACAAAATATTATATAAAACATAAATTGTTTGTAACCTAACACGTAAAGCATTGTCAAAATGGAATGTACAAAAAATTCCAAGAACGACTAGTGCATAAAGATGTATAAGAAACGAGAAATGCAAAATTTCCATACGCGCTAGCAAACTTACAGTGTAATTTGAAAATTGTCTAACATCCATCTCGATGCACTCTTGCAAGTGATTCATAAAATCATTAATTTCTCTTTGAAGAACATTCGTTTATGATATGAGGCCTGCTGAAAAACTCACCCCATTGACAAAGAGATCTAGGCAGGGAATATCGCCAAAATGAGGCAGCCGAAGAATAGGTCGCTTTATCTCAGCTCAGTTACTCAAAGTTCTTCATTTGTTACGTTCGTGAAATTCCTAATTTGATGTAAGAGATGGCCGGCCATCACCGTTTGCAGAGAGTACAGGTCTGAGCTTTGGAAGACCTTTGTTGAGTTTTTTTGAGATATCAGGGTTCATTTCTTTCAGTTCAGGAAACTTCTGCAAAAATTAGGGCGGTTTCTTGTCAAGATTGCGCAATTCTTGCGTGGCTGCTGTTTTGTAAGGATGGATAACCTAAGGGGGTGAGCACATTTAGGAACTGAGCGTCTGAGATAACGAAATTTTGCAACACAAAAGAAGTGTTACGACTTGGTGCCCTACGACAAATAATTGATTTAGTTCCAAAGAAATACTCGACATCCGATGCGGTGTTGAGTACTTCACCCATTCAGTCTGGGCTCTTCTCCTCACCACGTATAAATTATTCCGGCCACCGTTACCAAATATATTGGTAACAGGTGTGCCGACACATTATAACAGATTCCATATAAAAATTTATTTTGCTCATCAAAGGGCATCAATAGTTATACCGAAAATAAACATGTGGTTATAAAAAGAGGAGCAAAAGGAAAAAAAGGTTTAGAAGCATTTTTCTCAAAAAATTTGGTTTGTCATTATTTGTCTTATGGGAAATATAACCTAAACATTAAATCGAAATTGGTATGGAAAAACGACTTGTCAAACGTACAAAGGCTCCACGTCGAATTGCTCTCTCGGTGCATATTAGGCACCGCTACAGTCTTTGCTCTTCTGTTGCGTTTCAGCACTGACCTTCGTCTTCGTGCATTTGAAAAGCTGTAAACGATCATAAAGGCTTTAATGTGAAGTGACTCAAATTTATTTTGCACGAAAATGAAAATTATATTGAACAGGTAATTTAATAAAATCATGTTCGTTGTTAATTTAAGAAAAGCTGTCAAAAGGCAAAAAAATATAGATTAATTTTACTCTATTTTAAATTGGGTATTTCTTAAATTGGCTTGGCATGGTGTGGTGTAAGGTGTTAGACCTTGAATATTTAGAAAAACTAAATTTGGCAATTATCTTGATAAGGTGATAGCAAATTGGGTTACCAAGCGTAACATAAACGGAATGAGGAATATTAGTACTTCACATAATGCATTTTAAGGTGTTAAATTTATCCTAGATTGCCTAACTCTAGATGGAGTTTAAATCTAAGACCTACCTGAAAAGCCACATAGGTTTTGAATCACAATGAAAAATTTTTGACATCAAACGGAACCGATTAAAAACCAATACTGAAATATATTAACTTTTGTAAGTTTTTATCCCTAATCGAACTGAAAAGTAATCGAACTTCGATAACCTATGATTTTTTGGTACACTGTTAAATTACGAGATGTACTTCGATAAATAACGAAGATTATGAGAATAAGATGTTTATGCGATTATTTAAAATTCATTTTCGAAATTAATTAGATTTGAATTTAGTCCAGAGGTCGATATATTCAGGGTATTTTTATACTTTTAACACCTACAAATATATTTCACGGGTTATAAAGCGTTCCGAGCGAAATGTAAACACATTAGAGGTATAAATTAGTAGTTTTGACCCTAAAAATAACAGTGTATCAGTTACAACAGATCAAAAAAGTCAAAGATAAAATTAAGTATCAATACATTACTCGATTTTATTATTTATTATTTATTGGTACTATGACCCATTAATTAGATATTCGGAATATCTTGTTACGTTCAGTAATTTGTTTACTAAAACTTTTCTTTAATTAACCACCATTATGCAAGATACCGTGATAATAGGATAGGAAAAGAAACACTGATAAAAAGTATCAATTATCGCGACATAAACTGACACAAATTTGATTATTATCCATGTACTCTTGTACACGAATAAGCAATATAGACCTAAACAGTACTACGAAAAATGATTAACCTATTTACAATTTAATTCAGGGGTAGAAATCATTTTTCCAATAAAAAAATCTGATAAAAATACAAATTGTCATATAAACGATTTAGACAAAATAAACCGATGCTATTACTTAATATTGAGGGGGAGAAATTGCTTTTCACAAAAAATATTTACAATAGACATTGAAAAGAGATCAAATAATACAAATCCGATTTTCATCCCCAAAAGAACGCTTACGTACGATCGCGTTCCTAATTTCAGTCAGTACTGAAAACTTGCAAGAATTATTTAGCAAAGGGCATTTTTCAAATTTTCTCTAACTACCCTTTCGACAGTGAAAGATATTCACTTTCAGCTACAATAAAAACTAATATCATGACATATTAAGGGTGTAAAGTGTATAGGATGAATAGAGTACGAAGACTCTACCCTCTACTTTAGAACGACGAAGATAGATTGTGTTAATAGCCGAATACCATTATTAATAATGAGTCCGTAACGATATCTGCGGTAAAGTGCGTTTTGAAATACGAAATAGCTTTACGGTACATACTTTTCAAATTTTTGGAGAGCCTAGACGTGTGCCATAGCTAAAAGTCAGAATAAAAGTAAATATGCGAAAATTAATTTTCTACCCAAATTTGATTTGCATTTAAATTCTTTTCTTAAATTCCTGAATGGATTCAACATTTGCTATACTTTATATTTAAAATTATTTTAAAACTAAAATTCGTTTAATTGAAGCGAGGCTGACGTAAACCAAGTCAAAAAACGTAAAGACATAATTAAACGTTCCTATTGCGAAAAAAGGTGTTATATTAGATGAATAATAATTTCCTCTGTAATATTAATTGAAATTACAAAATTCAATTATATTTAGCTTCTTTGTGATTAGGTGGCGAAAAAAGGCCACCGTAATTTTTTAAGAGCGAAAATTTGAAGAAAACTCTAATCCCATCGATTTGTACTTAAATACAAGTATATTTAAGTCAAAACTTGTCAAAGAGATTCAAGGGATCAGATGTTCTAAGCTCAAAAATTTTGTATCGGTTTTAGTTTAACCTCGTATATAAATCCTAACCGTTCAGAATTGTAACAGCGTCAAAATCACGATATTTTCCGGAATTTCCCTAAGTTTTCCAAGGCCAAAAAGTTGGACGAGATTTTAGCTCAACTCTGCATCTAATAAAAATTTATTTAAAATTGTAAAAATATAAGAATCATAGAATTTTGGGATGAAAAATATTTGTGGTAAAAGCTTTTTGGCTGTAATAATTATTCATAAGGGTGTAAGGATTCAGGATTTCCATGATCCAAAAGTTGGGTTGTGTTTTAGTTTATCTCAGATATTAAACCAAAATGGATTCCTAATTATACCAAGGTCAGACACGTAAACTTTGAGCTGGAAATATTTTTGTCTGAAGAATTTCCCAAAAGGGTATATGAATCGCGTTTTCCAAGCTCTAGTTTAATTCCGTGTCTAATCAAAATCTGTTTCGAGTTGTAATAGCAACACAATCACAGAATCTTCAGACGGGAATACTTACGGGAAAAATTTTCATTCTAGCAACATTTCAAAAGGATTCAATGAATTTGGTTTCCTAAACTTAAAAATTGGGCTGTCTTTTAAGTTGACCCTCTACCGAACCAAGATCTATTCTAACTTGTAACAACGAAAGAATCATAGAATTCTGAGATGAGAACATTAGCGGCAAGTCTTAAAATAGCCATCGAGTTTCGAGCTGGGTGGTCAGTAGCACCATCCTGTTGAAACCAGAAATCCCCCAAGTCATGTTCTTCTGTGATTTTTTCTAATCTGAGCCGCAGAAAATTTTCTAACATTGAAACGTAATGGGCAGAAGTGAATCACACTCCTGCCTTTTTAAAAAAAATATGGAACTATCACGTCAAATTTGGATATGGCACCATACTGTAACTTTAGCAGAATGAAGTGGCTTTTAATGAAGCAATCGCGGGTTGTTTGCTGCCCAGTAGCGGAAAATCTGCTTGCTAACCGCTTCAGACAGATAAAAATGCGCCTCGTCGCTACTGAAGAACGTTGCTTCTGAGCGGATATTCTGCGATTTACACGGTCAGTTGCAGTTAATTCTTGCACAAGCATCATTTTGTAGAATGACAAGTTTTCATGAAGAATCCTACTCAAAGAACGGCGAGCCATTCCTAAAGCAACCGTGTGCATCCGAGCCGATCGTCTGGGTGACCGTTCAACTGCTGCTCTAACCAAGCGAACATTTTGAGGCGTTCTTACCGTTCTTGGTGCCCTATGTTTATCTTCACAGAGGGTATTTCCAGTTTCTTCTAATGGCAGAACCCATGACCGAATGGTGTTTGCAGAAGGGATTGAAACTGCGCGTGGAATATTGAAGAAGTAGCGTCAAAAAGCTCTTTGCATTGAGATAACAGAACGGTTGTTTTCATAAAAAGTGCGCACAACGAATCGCGACGCACTCCCGTCCAAATCATCGTTACAACTGACAATGGGATGATCGAGTGAACACAACGACACTACTTACTTCGCTCTCTCCCCACTTTAGCCTGAATAGTGAACAATACAAATCGCTCAGTCGGCTCTGCCCCACGCTGTATTTACGGCAAACACTTTTCCTTATAGAAACTTTTTGAAAGGACTCACTGAATCAAATTTTCCAAACTCAAAACTTGTATTATGGTTTTGTACCATTTTTTCGTAGAAATTTCACATTAGGAGACAAGAAAGGGCCTTTTTGAACTCAAAAATTTAAATTGTATTTCAGCTCTAATTATATCGAACTTATTCATAATTGTGCGAACGTCAGAACCTTAAATTTTGAGATGAAAGTATTTTTTCCGGACAAATTTTTCATAAAGGTTTTATGAATCACGTTTGCTAAGCTCGAAAAGCTGAATAACCTTTTTGTTTAACTCTGTATCTAATCACAATCTAGTCAGAATCATAAAATATTTATAGTAAAAACTTTTCCACATAGAAACTTTTTGTGAATCAGATTCTACAAACTCATAAAGTTGTACTATGTTTTAGATCTTTTTTTTCGTAGATATGTCAAATTTTTCATAAAGTTTTTATTATATCGAACTTATTTGTAATTCTGCGAACGTCAGAATCATAAATTTTGAGATGGAAATATTTTTTCCGGACAAAGTTTTCATAAAGGTTTTACGAATCACGTTTGCTAAGTTGCCAAGTTTGCTAAGTAATTATATCGAATTATATAAATTTTGAGATGAGAGTAGTTTTGGCGGAGAAATTTTTCAAGGGGGTTTTATGAAACATGTCTGCCAAGCTCAAAAATCTCGAGTAACTTTTTTTAGAATCATAAATTTCAAAATGGGAATAAATCAGAATCCTTAAGCTCAAAAAGCTGTGCAATGTTTTAACACTTTCTCGTCGAATAAATTTCACATAGAGGCAAGAAAAAGGAGTTCGAACTTAAAAAATTAAATTATACTTTAGCTCACCTCAGCAATCGTAATTGTACGAATGTCAGAAACATGAATTTTGAAATGAGGTAATTTTCGTTGGAGACATTTTTCAAAGGGTTTTTATGAGTCACGTTTAAAGTTTAAACAGTGGACTACCTTTTTGTTTAACTCTCTAAATTTATTCCAAGGTGTAAAGATGTGACAACGTGGGAACCGCATATTTTTAAGGTGACAATATTTACGTCACCTTTTTATCGTAGACATTCCTCATAAGAAATCGATGAATCGGGTTTTGCAAGCTCAAAAAGTTGGATAAGGTTTAACTTATCTCAGTATTTAAATAGAAATCTATTCAGAATTATGCCAGAATGATAATTTTGTAAATGTGAATATTTTTGCCAAAATCTTTTATGTCATAAGCATTCCAAAAATCAAGTTTTTCAATCTTAAAAAGTTATGCTACTCTATATCTAATCAAAATCTATTCAGAACTATAGAATTTTAAGATGGGAATATTTACGGCAACAATGTGCTCGTAAGAACTACCTCAAAACAATTCAATGAAACAGATTCTCCAAGATTTTTCGTTATAGAAATTTCTCCTTAGAAAGTAGGTTTTTGAAGCTCAAAAAGTTAAATTATCTTTTAGCTTTCCTCAATGATTAAATCTAAATGTATTTATAACTGTGCGAGTGGAATGCTTTCATCGGACAAATTTTCAAATGGATTCAAAGATGCAGGATTTCCAGGCTCAAAAAGTTGGATTCGCTTTAGTTTAAATTTATTGAGAATTGTAGCAATGTCATAATAAAGGGGTCAAGGAATCAAGTTTTTCAAGCCCAAGAGGTTGGATTGTTTTTGACTTATCTCGTTCACTAAATCTATATTTATTCATGACTGCAGCAACATTAGAATCATAGACTTTGAAATGAGAACATTTTTGTGCGAGGAACTTCTCAAGACGGCTCATGGAAGCAGGTTTTCTAACATCAAACAAATTATATTTGCAACATCAGATGACAATAGTTAGGAAAAAAGCTTTTTCATTGTCGGAATTTCTCAAAAACGTTCAAAGAATGACGTTTAGCAATTACTCCAAGATTTGAATTAAGCAACCAGAATATTTAGAATGAAAATATTTTCGTCGTAGGGCTTTGCTAAAATCGATGTTTCTATTACACCTAAAATATATCAAAAATACAAACGTTGTGCATGCATGAAATGTTGATTGAATGATCATAAAAATGCACAAATTTAAATACAAAGAAGCTTGCCCAAAAATACTGAAAAATGTTTGTAAAAGAAATCTTTTCACATCTATAATAACTTTTAAACCTTGACTAAGACATTTTTGACTAAACGGATTATTTCAACCACCAAGCTCAAGTATATAAACATATTTTGCAATATGAAGCAATATTAAACTAAAAAGAAAAACATACCAAGGCGACTCTGCAAAATGGGGAAGAATGAATGGGAAATATATTTCCCAAAATCGTTACTTTCAAACGATGCTTGTATAATTTTTATCTGTCGAAAACCTTAGTCATCAGCAATGTTGGATCATAAAGTTTAGTTTAACGAGCCATAGAAAAATTGATATCCTCTAATATGAAAAGTAAAATTTTCACAAAATATATGAAGCACGAAAGCTGTTCTCATTTGCAAAAATTAAAACATTGACAAACTTGATCATGGTCAGTTTTAGCAAACAAATTTTGATTGAAGAACCGTAGAAGAATAACGCTTTCTAATATTAAAAGGAAATTAGGATAAAGTGGATGTAGCCTGGAAGCGATTTTAATCTGTCGAAAAGGTATTAAAACATATCTACAAACTTTTAGCGCACAAAATGTTGGTTGTGGAACTATTCTCTAATATGAGAAGAAAAGCTTTAACGGCTAGTCAAGTTTTGACTGAAGAAGCCGAGAAGTTGTTTTCATCTGCCGAAAAAGTATGAAAACATATTGGCGGCTCACAAAATGTTGGTTATAAAACCGTAGAAGAATTATCGTTCTTTAATATGAGAAGTAAGTCTTTCACAGCCACTCAAATTTTGACAACATCGGGAGAGTCTAGAAGCTATTTGTCGAACGGTGTACAAAACGTTTATTGAGGTATCTGAACAATTGTTGTGCTCTAATGTAAAAGGAAAGACTTCCACAACTAGTTAAATTTTGACAAACATTTCTTGGAAGAAACTTAATGACTACGCCAAAGTGTTTTTAGGAATTTCTCTTTATAGATGTTTAGTCCAAATAGGAAACAATCTCTGACGCCGTTTTCTTATTGCAAAAAATATTCAGCGAACTTGGCTATCGTCACTATTTGAGGAAGAAAGACTTTCACAACCAGTCAAATTTGGAAAAAAGTTACTTGCAAGAATCTTGATGAGAAGAAGAGACGGTGTACTTAAACTTGACAACTACGCCAAAGTGTTTTTAATAATTTCTATTGAAAGGTGTTTCGTTAAAATTGGACAGAGTAATCCTGGAAGTTGTTTCCATCTGGTGCAAAGAAAATACAAAATATTGTCAAACTTGGACAGTTAGTTTTGGCCTGAAAGACAATAAAAGAATAAGTATTTTCTAGCAAAAAGAAAATGTTTCACGGCCAGAGAAATTTTGACAAAGTCACATAGAAATTTGATGAATGAAAGAGAAAGCAGTAGATGCTTCACTTCAATTTGCTGGCTAAGCCAAGGGATATTTAGTAATTTGTCTTCAAAATTGAATGGAAAAGATATAGAAAAAATCAGCTAACTAGGTCACAGTCACCTTTGAGCCGCAAAATTTTATCTGGGAATCCAGTGAAATAAATATTTTGGGGTTGAACTATGTCAAATTATCTAAAGCAACTTAATTGTCGACTGGGCCAGAATTTGACGGATCAGTCCTGGAAACCATTGTTTTATAAATCCCTCAACGGGCTTCTTTGCGCGTTTGACATTTTTCGTTAATAACCCCGTCCATATATATAGTAGCTTTGTAAAAGTGGTTTAGCCAATTCGTTTTTAAAAAATATGAATAAAAACTGTTGAGGATTTCTAATTTAGGAGCTGAGCATATACATTTTATAATGCGTTATTACAAGCGCCAGATCTACAAAATCGTTAATTTTTCTGCATTAATTTTACACTCATATAAATTAGACAAACTAAGACGTCGGGTTTTTAATGAAAACTTAAGAAAAGTCAAGTTCGGTAAACTAAATAAATCAAAAGATTGAACGTAAATTGGCGAAAATCATCAGATATAACAAACGTCGAGTGCTCGTTCAAATATCAGTGCCAATGAATAAGGGGTGGGTGATAAAAGGGCGGTGGGGGTGGAGATGAAAGGGTTCGCCGATGGATATAAGGCTCGGCATGGGAACTTGATATGAAGTAATAAATTAGAGAAATTATACAATGGGGCAAATGAATGCGAGAAAGACAATACATTTATCTTATACACAGGTACGTCACTTTTAGAGGGTAAAAATCCATATTCATTAAAAGCTTTTGGGTATTATGTGTTTCGGGATTATTAAATTTTTTATATAAAAGTGCAATATCAGTTACTTATTTCTAGATATATATATTTCGACTAACGCATTCCGAACATTCCTCTATATTTGAGGGTTTGTGGTTAATTAATATTGAATTCTGCGTCAGAAACGGATCAGGCCTTTTAAAAGCTATCTCCATTTATAGCATCAAATGCATCGATAAATTTGCGATTAATTTTACGTGTAAATGTAAGTCCGTTCATGTAAACTGCTAAAATAGAATCGGGTTTGAAATATGTTTATCAACAAAAGTCGACTGAGAATTTCGATACACTCAAAATATCTAGATATCGTATGAATTAATTCTTCATTTCTTCATTACTTTTGTTCTAAATTTAATTGATGTGTGCATTAAAAAACAAATAGAAGCGCACTTTCTAAATTGTTATTGAAGACTACCACTTCAAAAATTGAAGAGACAAGGAAAAAAATTACTTTAAAATACGTTGGACATATTTTGATCAATTGCTTCATCTCAAAATTGAAACAAATCTTAACAAAGTTGTATTTGCAAAGCGAATTTGGCCAAGAAAAATATATGCGCCACACAGAGCTTCTGCAAATTTTTGAACAAGTTTTCCCAACTGCTTCTGAGCACGGAGAAACGAAAGTAAAAAACGAAGCTAAAATTATTGCAAAATAACCTTCATTATTGCTTCATCAAATTGTTTCTCTAATACCTTATGACGAAGTAAAAACAGTCCTTTTTTTCAAATAAATCTTTTTAGTGCTACTGGTTTTGTAAATTTAAGAACTCATCATCAAAGCCATATTTATTATAAATTTCTTGTAACCTAATGATGTCATCCTAAGACTGCGAAACCGATCCCACATTAAACAGATTTATTTGAGAAAAAGGACTAATTTTCACTGCTTTCTTTCTAAGAACAACATTGTTGTCTTGGATTTCTGCATCCGTTTTAGTTTTTAATAAATAAAACGTTGTGAAGAACTGAAATTAAAAAGTGTGAGTCTCAGACAACAATGTCAGATGACACTAAAAGTCAGTTTCTATTAAATTGAGAAGTACCGTAAAGTGGGGTTACTTGCACACCCCGGGGTTACTTGGACACCATACAGGGTCTTTCCTTATTTCTTTTTTTTTTAATTTTTTGGAGCGGAATTCTATTATTTGTCTAGTAGCGTTCTCTTCTTACAGGTAAATAGTTTCCGTCATCATGGTTAGAACTTACGTACGAACGCCTGGGTCGAAACCATACAAGGAC
>JAHWXV010767786.1:0-10740 GCA_024586415.1 Phrixothrix hirtus | reverse complement strand
CAAAAAAGGACACCAAACTTTATTTATACGCATAGAATACAAAATAACATGTGGCGTAAGAGCTTTTATTAATTTCACTACCAACCTCACTTAATCAACGAATAAAATTCTCTAAATTTGTAACTACTTAGTAAATACGTCATTATTGTGGCGATATGATCCGATTTCAAATTTTTGTGCCTTACAGAAAAGATTTTTTACAAAGCGGTTTTTTATAAATGTTTGTAAAATAAATATATTGTAATCCTTGTTCGCATAATAAATTACACAAAAATTGATAGGATAAAAACGACTCTATCACACAATTTTAATCTCCAATGTTTGTTACGCTTCTTTAAACTATTTTAATAGTTTTTAAAAATTGCTTTTTCCCGAGAAAAAGTCAATTCGTACTTATTTTATTAATCATTAAATTGTCCATAATTAAATTTAGAAAATTAAATTTATTTCATAAACAAAGATATTGAAAAATCCGTATATGGGTTACAAAACTGTTTATTGTTTATATAAAGAGCATTTAGATAACGATAAAGTATTGTTATTATGTAGTAATGTTACATGTACGGCGATCAATACTTATGATTTGAAGGTCAAGAAATAATAATCTGGACCAATAAATGTTTCATAATTTGATTATCCAAAAACCTTTAAATTAGGGCCTTCAGCATTACTTGAATTTTACCTAATTAATTTTAGTATCTTGAAGAAATGATTATAAAACAAAATAAAAATTCAGCTGTTTTTATGTGGTACTTATACGGAATTTATATTTTCTTCAACCACTGATTATTTTTGTATACGTCAGTGTTTTCCCTAGAATTTTCTTTTTGCCGGATGCCAACTAAAAACAGCCGGGCGGACTTGCTTTGAAAAATAATTTTGTTGTCATGTTATTTATATTTACATTTAGCCAGGAGTCAACAAAATCTACTATGAGAAGCGTGCAGCAAAAAGAGCCCGTGGGGGAGCCAGTACATAGGTATATATAAATCAGGAAAATAATAATATTAAATTCCTTTTATCTGTTACGCCTCTGAATTTATTAAACATTGTGTGATATAAATAACTTTATATGAATATACATGTATTAACTATAGAATTCATATGATATAGTTGTGTTAGGCATATATTAAGCATTATATAATATAAGGGGAAAATTTTGTACCCATGTATAGTATTTTATATTATGTTAAATAAATAAAATAAAAAATATTTGACTTACTAAGATACATATATGTAGTTATTTAAAGTTTCAATGCTTCTATAAATACGTTACAATGTCTATTAGCTAATTATATTAATTCAATGGAATTTTGTGATTAATAAATTATCATGGATATTTTTATTCTCTATAACATTTAATGTAAGTAACATACCACGCTTTGTTAGCTGTAAAAGTGCAATAAAAGCTATTTTAAATAACAAGCGACTGATTTAAATATTTATTTCAAATTATTTAATAGATTTTTATATAAATGGAAATTATTATAATTATTCTATTATGGAAGTAATAAAATAAACACCAGAATGTCTTGTTTACTTTTACCTACATTATTTGGAAAATTACTATTTAAACAATTTTTCTATTACTTTCTATATTTATTCCATCAATGGGTTCCTACTTGACGTTTTGTGATGGCGACGGTGTATGACGCCATTGTTGCGCTAGTGTAGTGTTTTGTTGTCTAATATTTGTATTATTATTAATAACAATAATTGTGTGACTATTATTTGCTAATATATCAAAATGATAGAAAGAATAACATTAAATGTTATACATGAAATTATATTTAATTTATTGTTTGAAAACTTACAGGAGTGGTTAAGTTTCTAATGTACTATTTACTTCCTTTCTTGTATACACTGAGGACTATAAAAACAAACTATTGGCAGCGAAAAAATATGGAGGAGTGGACGTTACGTTATTAATTTCAAACTAAGCAATGTTTACTTCATATCCTGATATTAAATTATGTGAAGCAAGAAATTTCAATGTAGTGATGAAGCATGAATGTTTCTTTAACAATAGGTGGTTGTGTAGGGTTGTGACTGTATACTGCAATGGGGGACTATGCGCTTTATAAAGCACTCCAAAATTCGAATATAAATTCTGATGATGAAGGAGCCCTCGAATTCCAAAAAGATGATGTATTTCAAACACCGGTACAGTCACTTTTTGTTGAAAGTTCTACTTACCGTAAAGGGTGGTTATATGTCTATAATAGACGCACCGGAGCTGAAGGTTATGTGCCAGGTAATTTTAATTTTTAGTTTTTAATTAGTATATGATTTTTAGAAACTAGAACTATTCTAAGTACCTGTATTTTTTAACAGGATCCGATATTACTATATTTTTTTATTTAAATGTGATTTTCAAGAGATATGCTTTAAAAATGGTTGCATACACATACTTGTGGAAATAATATGGAAGTGTAGAAACATATCTAGATTTATTCAACCAAGTTGTATTAATTGATAAAAGAAGGACATCAAATATCGGCAACTTATTTTAATACAAAGTAAAGAAAAACCTAAGGTTATAACTCGCCAAAAAGCATTTTTGTAGCTTTTGCGTAATTACTAGACTGGCGTAAATATATATCTTCTCAGTTTATGTAAATTGATTTTAATAGCTCAATTGAGAGGGAATCCGAATGAAATGACAATTTGTTTACAACAATATTGATGGATTACAATGAGGGACAATTTTCCTTAATGAATTTCTTGTCTGTTAACAATAATTGGGATCTCATTCTATCATACTTACCCTCAAATGTATGTAAACAGAAGATTTCTGAGAATATACTTTAAATAACAGCAACTATATTTTTTTGATATATAAAAGGTTAATCCATTTATTTCTAAATATGCACATGTGGCAGATAAAAATAGTTCAAATAGTATGGTAAACATATTTTTACTCTTCTGTTAGTGATATCTCAAGACTGATTGGTTGCATATGCTAAGTTTTGTTTTACTTTTATTGCAATTGTGTGTAGAATGTTACAATGTCTAATAATAATAATATAAGTTTATATGAAATTTATTAGTGTACTAATTGTGAGTATATTTATTAAAATTATCTTATTTTTTAGTGACAGCTAATTTTACACATTTTACTACTACTGAAACTATTTACAAAATACCGATTTTGTTGTGATAATTAAAAGGCACTAGTTATCACATTAGGACATCATTAATATATGCATAATTTGTTGTTTAAGAGAATTATTATGTTATGTCCCTTTTGTAAATAAAACTGCGAAGACATAACCTATCTTGGACTTGAACAATAATAAATTACAAAATAATTTATTTAATTAAATTGGTCACCCAGTATTATTTACATATAATGCCATGATTTAAAATTTTGCAATTGGAACTTAGAAACTTAATTATTGTGATTTAAAAACAATTAATATTAGTTGCCGAATTAAATATACAACAGTTCCCTCTGTTTCTAAACATAAAACAAATATTTGCATCAGTATTTCTATTAATTGTCAAAAATAAACCAATTATTTCTTTCGCTTAAAATCGTGAACAGGTAAATCTCGGATATCATCATTGTTCATCGATAAAATTAGATGCAAGATAAAATTAATTTTTGTCTAATTATTTGTTAATTTAACTTTCTGCAAATTTCAGGATAAATGAATAAACAACGAAAAAATTTTGATGGGATGCCACATTAAAAAATTACCTGGTAAAATTTATTAATGCTATTTTTTATATTTCATACTAATTTGATGCGTAATTTGTACGTAATTATATTAATTGTTCACATGATAACTTCTGATTATGTTCAATCGTAGATGGTTATGATATTTTCATATGCAGAATAGATTAAAGAATATTTAATTCTATAATTGTCATTGTTTTTAAAATTAAACAATTTTATACCTAATTTTAATAGTTTGCTTAGACATTTTGGTGAAACTAAGAGTTTATATTATTACTTATATTTAGAATTGATCAGAATTATAAATTCGTTGGTGTTCTCGCCAGGCCGTTTTTGTGGGTTTCTCCGACTCCCTTCATTAAAGCCCTGACCCTGTAAAACTTTCCAGCTTTGGCAAAGAAAGTAGGAATATTTCAAGCTTATGGCCCTCTAAACTTGTTTTCTAGCAAGAACACTGTTCATAATTCAGAACATCTTCCTCAAAAGTGATCCCGGTAATGTCAAAGGCAGTTAATGTAAAATTCAAAACGATATTAATAATATTTGCCAATGATTTTCATAAGTGCCAAGTATGTGTTGACCATTGTCTGGGCTGATTATTTCATGTATGTTTAATCCCTGAAAAATTTAAGTAGAGATGTTGGGAAGATGTCCTACAGAATTCTGTAACTGTTGATTTGCAGAAAATTATAAATAACATTGCCAAAATATTGTGAATTGTGGTTATGGACAGCTTTTGTTAGTTTTAAAGACAGCAATGATGATCAGGTTTTATTAAAAAAATATAATAACGCAGTAAAATTAATATAGTAACAAAGCTAATGTGTTTTAAAATTTATCAATTGAAAATTACAGTTTAAAATAAGTCTGTTGGTGATGCTATCTGGCATGTTTGCTTAACAAATGGCCCTAAACATTTTTGGCAATTAGACAGATTTGAAATAATTAATGCAGGCAAAGGTATTGACAATTGTAGATTGTGAAATGGGTTGCCTAACTACATAAAAATGAATTATATCACACACTTTTATTAGCTGTTATATAGTTCCAAGTACTTCATTTAGAGTAGATTTTGAAACCAAAATGCCTAATATTTCATAATTTTTATAGTTGATAAGGATCTTTAGCATAAGAGAACATATTGTAGGAACAAACAGGACATTTCAATGAAAAGTCTGACACTTCCTTCTTCATTACATTATTACGAGGGCCACTATTGTAATTTTGAGATAAAAGAAAATGAACATACCTACTTAGAATTTAAAAAATTTCATTTTTGAACGTTTGAATTACTTCATCTGACATTGAAAATTATGACCATCCACACAATGTTTGAGTTTTGAAAACAAAAAAAAAATCATTAGGACTTAAATTGGAACTATAAGGAGGATGAGACATTAATTTTACTTTCTGACTGGCCACACTGTGAATTTGCATTGTCATGATGCAGATTATTCATCATTTCTTATTTTTTTTCACATTTTAGACAAAACATGTTAAAGTTGCGCACCACACAGCATTTACAGTTTTACAGTCTTCTAAAGGTAGAGAGCCACAGGGCCAATTTTTGATACAAAATAAGCAATCATTTCTTTGGAAACACTGCAAGCACGAGCAACTTTAGTTGGCTTTACTTCATTTTGAAATATCCGAACACTAGACTCTTGCTTCGTTTTAGGTTCATAGGCATATATCCAACTTTCATCACCACTGACAATGTTATATACCAAATTTGATGTATCTGAATTAAACCGTTTAAGTGTTTCTTGGCACCATTTGACACGAACCTGTTTTTGAGCCTCTGTCAAATTATGGAGAATCTATAGTGAACATAGTTTTTTACACCCAGGTATTCATGTAAAATTTGATATATTTGTTTCATATTGATGTCTAAGGATAACTGAATTTCTCTATAAGTCACATGACGATTTGCATTTATCATTTCTCGTAAGACATCAATGTTTTGTGCTGTTTTTGAAATCATTAGTCAACCTTCACGAATTTTATCACTAAGGCTACTATGATCGAATTTAAATTCTTAATACCATTGAAACACAGTTGTTCTTGGTGGTGCCTCATCAGCAAAAGCAGTTTTTAGATCAGCGATATACTCCTTTTCACTTTTTTCAATTGATAATAAAACTAAATCATTGCTCAAAAATATTCACGATTTAAATCCTTGTATTTTTGTGTTTTATTTACTTTAAAATTATTCTGTAATAGAACAGCTCTATATACACTCTTTACGTCACAGCTGTTCAACAGTAGAGGTGTCAAACTTTACGAATTTTGTATGCCAATTATCTTGCGAAATGCAGTGTTGCTGCATCCCAAACTTTAAGCAGCATCCCTTGTAATAAGTATGTTACAAACACCATAATTTTTAAATGCATTATAAGTAAATATAAGAATGCATATATATCAAAATTGTACCTGTGAATATCTAGTTTGGAACAAGCAATTCATCTTGCTTTTTATACTTATTTATAATAAAATACACCTATTTTAAATATTTATGCTACTCGAGGTTAATTATTATTGCATGGTCATGTAAAACAAGTTCTAAAATATTGACAGCACCTATTAACATAGTGACTGTTTGCCTTTTAAAATCATATTCCAAATGTACTCACTTGTAGACATTTCCATTTTACCATTAACTGGAACATTGCCAGACAAACAGATTGCTATACACCTTGGCAAAATGTCTCTTTAAAAATATGCTATTTGCCTCTTTTTGGATTCAAATGTATAAATAAGGATAGTAAGATTATGAGAAATTGTATATCTCAGGACCGTAAAAGATGAAATAGTTTGTTGGTCACATTATTTTATCAACGGATTGACATGCACATTAACCAACTTCAAATTTTGTGCTTAAAATTTAAATGATTTATGCGAAATTATAATAGGACAGTATTCAAATCTTAGACAATAAAACTGTTATGCATTTGTATGCCGATAATTTTTATTACACGCTTAAAAATGATAATTAGATAATATATGAAGTGCATTAAAAAACAACGGATAAATTTCAGGAGATGATTCCTAAATATATTTTAAGAAAACATGTTCATATGTTCTATTCGTTGTTGCCATTTTTGAGATACATGGTGCTTTATTTTACAAAGATATTTGAAATAATTTCGTAACTCGCAGAGGCAGGCCCGTGCTTTTTGCAAGATGAAAATTAACATCTGTTCATTTTGGATACATATCTACTTATTACTGAATATACATATTATACAAGGTGTCTCAAAAATAACCAAAAATACAAAAACTGTATGGACCATAAAGTAATACTTTCTTTGAATTTTTTTCAAAAACATCTAATTTTCCATTTATAAATTTTGAAAATCGAAATAACATAATTTGACATAAATACAATCTAACCCACCAAATAAATTGAATTATGAATTGAGTAATTGTAAAAATCTATTACTATAATTCAATACATATTTAAATGGTGCTTGAAGTAGTTTGATGTATAACAGTTCCTTGACCTTGCTTCTTTCTTTAGAATTACTTAAAATAATTTTAAATCAGTTATTTGCACTTTAATTTTGAAATTCTAAGAGTATTAATTGTTACCATATTGTTTTATAAATTAAAATTAAATTACTTTAATGTCAAAAATAAGACATTTTAAATTCTGTCAGTAAATCATTTTCATTTGCAATAAAATTAGCATTTACGTAATCCCATAAAAATATAAGACATTAAGTAATGCTTGATGCAAGATGATGTATGCAATTTATAGATTACGATACTCTTATTGTACATGGACAATCTGTAAGCATTTACAATCCTAATATCTGTAAATAATGTAACGCAGTCAACGAGTATATAAAATATGCCAGATTAAGTAAGGTAAATTTGTGACACTGTATTCTAGAGCAAATATTGTAAGTAATACACAGTAAAGGCAACAATTGTTGCTTGACATGGCAAATTAACGGGTTAGACTGAGAACAACGATTGTTAATATTTTGAATACTTATATTTTAAAACAATCATAAACTTTTATTCTACGATTCATAAAATACATGCATTTTTATATTGTCAGTTATTTTTGGGGCACCCTGTATATTCTTTTCTATTTTTCAAATTAAATGATAAAATGTTATCAGTGTTTATCATACGTACATACTTACAACACATATCGAGTATATAGGGTTAGTAAAAAGTATGAAAATCTTTTGATATGAGCGTTATTATTCAGTTTAGAAAAAAAGTTTTATACAAAAGATGCTGAGTGTGTTATTTGGTATGGTGGTATGATGTTCTTTTGTTTCAAAATGAGGGAAGTGCTGTGACATCACACGATAACTTTTTAATTTATAATATACCATATTTGTTCTTTCATTCAATACTCAATATTTCCTCTTTGCATTCATGTAAACATTGTGTACTAAGTTTTGTGAAAAACACCAAAAAATGATTCTAAAAAATATTATTGTAAAAAATCAATTTATCCTGAATTGAAGCAAAAAATACAAATGTTGGTTGTCACATTTGGTTATGTCAAAGGTGAGGAGAACATCTTGATAAATGGCTTTTCTAACTAAATTGACACAAATTGAAATATTGATGGTGCTTGGATATGGTGATAGAGAGCGATGCTACAAAGATATGTCTTCGCTTTAATCAAGTGCGTTTTGTTAGCATATCAATAAATCTACCATGTCTAAAACCATTACCCAGTATAAAGCAACAGGGAATGTCAGAAATCGCTCAAAGTCTGGACATCTAAATACAACAACAGTTGGTGATGCTGCACTAAATGTGTCACTTTGTATTAAAGAAGACTTTCATTCTTCGATTACACAAATTGCCCTGGACAAGAGATATGCCAAAAATCAGTGCTGAAGATTTTAGAATTACATATAAAGTGTCATTCGTGCAAGAACTACTAGAAGACGACTCTAATAAAAGGCTACAATTTTATGAAATTTTATTGGAGATGTGCAACAACAATCTTGACCTTATAAGTAAAATTGTAGTTTCAGACGAAGCTATGTTTTGTCTTAATGGAATATTAAATAAACAAAAGTTTCATATATGGTCATGAAATCACCCACACTGGATGAATTTAGTACACACTTAATACTTGCAAAAGGTTAACGTTTGGGCCGGTATAGAAAAAAGAAAAAATCGCGCATCGAATAAAAAGAAAAACGGTATGTTACAATTTAAAATATATGGTGTGACTTCACAACAGCACTTATGCCATTTTGAAACAAAAGAACATCGTACCACCATGTGATGGCAAATAACACACTCTGCATCTTTTATATAAAACATTTTTTTCTAAACGGAGTAATAACAATCACATGAAAGCTTTCCGTACTTCTTACTAACTCTGTATATGTCTCCCAGTTTTTATATTTAACTTCGTATAACTTTGGTACATATTTTTAAATATTCGAGTACACAATTACATAATTTATACAAGGATGCCCAGCGCGCACATTGTTGATGGAAAAATATGATTTTTATAAAATAATTGTTGCCATTAGTAAGAAATAAGTACTTAATCAGATTTTACATATTAAAAATTTCCGGCATCATGAATCCCCGAATGCTTTTATTGGAGATTTCTGTGATTTCCAACGTAGCTATTCTTGTTTCATTAAAAATATTCACTCAACATGTAGGTACAGAGATTATATATACAAGGTAAGAGTATTTAAACGTGATGTAACGTTTCCAGGGTGTCCATGACAATTCGAGGTTTAAATTATAACTTGAAAAGTAGTAACTACTTGTAATTATTTTATAGTAATTTAGTCTCAAGTATAGTATATTGTTTGATTTTTGTTTATTTCATTTTTTATTGTTAAGGCTTTCTTGACAATTACATATGTACACTGAATACACAATATAACTTAGAAACATTACATTACCTTTTAATTATAGACAGTACACTGCACGCTAAAGTATGTGAATTTATGCTATAGTTTATTAAGAAAGAAGTATATACATACCTATACTATACGTCAACGTATATACAAGGTGTTCAGAATGATGTACATTTTTCAAGGGCTGGTTCTTAAGGACTTGTAGAATGCCAGAAAAATAATATAAAGCTCTTTCTGAATATTTCAGTTCTTCCTTAAAATACTCTAAATTAAATATAACGTCCCTGTTTGTGGCAATAAAAATAGTTGTCTAATTACTAAACCATATTTGTAGTAATTACAGGGTGTCTACTGACACGAAAAGTCACGAAAAAGTAACGAATCGCTAAGAGCAGTCACGAATGTCACTAAAAGTAATGAAAAATAGAGATCGGTAACGAATTTTAAACGACACCAAAAAAAGAATGGAAATTTCCGAACGGACGAATATATAATGTAGATATTTTTAAAATATTTCTTATCGCGTAAAAACAATCTTCACGTGAAGTACAATATACGTGATTAAATACAAATATAAATTCATGTTGACAATAAATAAATCACGTACATATCATGCCATAAATACATACTTATTTAGAAAGAGGCGAACACGAAATACTATATTCTTTATTAGTGCCTACATTATTTCATTTCTACAAATATGAATAATTATTCTGCTAAAACTCTAATTACTCTTAATACGTTTATTCATTTCTAGGAAGGTATTTCTTCTACAAAACAAAAGAATATTAAAAAATGCAATCGTAAACACTATTTTATTTATTTAAAATAACTGTACAATCAGTTGTAATTTATTCGTTTACAGAAACTTATTTATGCAATGTATTTTAGGATTTGTATTTTATTATGGTGCATAAATTTAACTGAACTTAAGTATTCTATTAGAATTTAATAAATGGTTGTAATTTTTGTTAAAAATACATCTTCAATATGTATGTATATAGAATTAGGATATTTTGCTTTATTTTACGACCAGAACAATATGATATCTGCAAATTATTATTACAAGAATACTCGTAATGTGGAGTATTCTTTTATTTACTAATTCATAGAAATAAAAGTTATGGAAATTCTCTTGATTGCTTCGCCTCTAAGGCGATCACCCCACTACTTAAAAAATTATGTACGTATGTATAA
>JAHWXV010767726.1:0-19502 GCA_024586415.1 Phrixothrix hirtus | reverse complement strand
GATTATTATTATTTATTATTTGTCAACCTGATATTCTATGTTAATACATTTTATATATTCGACGCTGTACTGGCATAATAGAATAAACTATCTATCTATCATACACAAAAGCTACTGGACACAAAATGTTATAGGTAAACTTTTCCGGCTCTTGAATGTGGCGTAATTTAAGAGGTACGTGTAAGACTTATCAATGTACTATAAACCAAAATTATCATCTAAACATACTAGTCACAGTAAAGGTAGATATTCGCCCCTAGGTTGGATAGGAATTATGTATTAACAGGCTTCCTACGTAACGGGAAGGTTTAAGCTGCCCTCTACCATGGTTGGTAGCCGGGACTATGAGTTAAACTGGACTCTCGCCGATACACGTTGACATTTCACTTACGTCATTTATAGGCAAACAATAGGGAAGCAAAAAAAAATAATGTGATAATAAGTAACTTAGTCTTCGTCGGCGCTTCACCGGGCTACTCGCTTGCCCACAACCAAAATCGTCAGTCGTGATTTTTATAAGTTCGTGCACTCGCACTCTCACGCGTCTAATGAAGCTGCAAACGGGGTGGAAAAAGGCAGGTAAATCCCCAGAAATCTACTATTCAATCCCTCAAACCTGATATTCCGACACACTACACCTGCAGAAACCTTACATTCATCCTGACACTTAAAAAGAAATAAATCACTCACACGACTGATTCTTTCATGTACGACCTACGTGCGTTTAACTGCCACAATGCGGTGGTCTCGCGATGAGTTTAGTACCAATTATAAACCATTGAAATCCACAAGAGTGAAAATCGCCTATAACTGTCAATTTACTTTATCACATATTATTCAACCGTCACGGAGATTAGAAGAACTCGTCTCTCGTGTTTTATCCGACAGGAAACTCTACTTATTTATTATTTTTGCGTTGTCCTGCCAACTACGCAATTATTGCGGACATGCGGCGGCAAATTTAAAAATTTTTGTTTATCAGGCGCGGAACGCCAACAAAACCTGAGAAAATATACTACTACTGTGTAAATAAACATACATCGCCACCCACTGCTGTTTCTTTCTCTCTTTAAGTAAATCTCACCCGGTCGAACAACCTTTGAGCGCTGTACGTTCGCGTCCTTTTGTTTAGTGGTTATTTCTTTGTATTCAAGATTACTAATTATATTCTTTTGTGTAAAGAAACTGCTGTGCCGTACCTTCCAATGGTCTCTGTACTCACTTATTTTTGCACCACTTTGTTGCATTTTCTAAAATAAAATATAACTTTAAGGGACTTATTTCGAAAGTATTAATGTTGTAAAGGACAAAATGGTTGAACTACTTAAGACACTGAAAGCTAATAAGATACAATACTTTTTCATAAATGGCAGACGCGCATGCAACTGTGTATAAGTACGCAAGACAACTATTGGTTAATATAATATTGTAATCAAAGCAGCTTGTGATGCCTCGTATCATATAGACGTGACCTGCGGCTATGGCAAGAAAGAGGAATACAAAATGTATAAAAATATTGATTCAAGGAAAGTTGCATTTACATATCGACAAACCAAAAGCTGTGGTTCAGTTAGTACAAATGATGATAACACAACATCGATCATTTAGTGAAAGTAAATTATTATCTAGAATAAGATGTTTTAACAAAAATTAATTGAAAAGCTGAATTTATGTATTATGTCTGTAAAATAGATTAAAGTTTTAAAATTAGAGTCACGCGACATGAAGATTATATATGTTGAAGTATTGTGGGTTCCTAATGCCTGTCACATTTTTAACAAATATGCCAATGGGCTATTTTGCAGGAGCGGCTTCTGCAACGAAAAAGAAGTTGCTTAAATTTGATAGATACGTTCACACTCGGAAAACTAGTGGTAAAGAGGATATGGAAGAAGTTTCTTAGTGTTCTATATATTTCAGTTTCACTTATTTCCAGCACTAATGCAAAGAAGAGAAGAAATCACCAATGCAATTAGAAGTATGCTCTGAAGTAATTGTTATATTCAGAGACTTGAAAGCGGCATCTTCAGATCTACAGGAAAATGTAGTCAAAGAAAAGATGGAAGAAGAAGAAATTAATTCAAAATAAACAATATCTGTTCATAAACTGAGCTTAATAAGCTTAAAAAATCAAATACTTTGCATTTATTGACAAACAAGTTCTTGTCAGACACTTTTGTTATTTGAATTTTAAGAAATTCGCGCTCGCATTAATCATTAAACAATTTCTCTTGTTTATTTATAATCACAGATAATATAGAAATCTATAATTTCATTGATTAACTTTTTTGACTAATATTGTCCAAAAAGGTGGAAACCAGAGGCCATAGTGCGGTGGCGAATTTCAAAAATAATACTCGCGCTCATTTCGTCCATAAAATTTAAAGCAATTTAAAGAATTATTCCCAAATCTGAATTGTATAAATTAAGGAATGTTGCCAGCAATTTAATGTTTTTGATAGTGATCGGCAGGAGACGTTGCATGGAGTGTAAGCGGAATAAAAAGTTTTCAAGATAACATATTTGTTTTGATTATACTATACGACGCAGAAAGTGATTATAAGTCTATACGCGACGTCGCAAGACTCGGTTGTGCTAGATAACTCGCTCGATACCGGAGAGGGGTCGGGGTTAGCACAACGTAGGTTAGCTTCCAATAAAGAATAAGGAACAGAATCGACGCCAGTCGTTCGCAGAATCGCAGAGGCAGCACATACCTGAATGACAAGGCATGTGGTGTACTTACTCTACCCTAAAGTTCTTCAAACTGTACCGTTGGTATAGCAGCCAGAAGTTTCACCTAGATGAAAAACGGTTGGGTAATGCTGTTTATCGAAAATAACTCAACACGAATAAGTAACAACAGCATTTATTACACCACACTGGCGAAATCAACTGTATTTCAATATAACAAGGAGGTATTAAGTACTGTAATGATAACAAAGTAAAATTTATGTCCACGTAGGGACGCATACATCAAGCAAAAGTTACTGAATCTTGCCTTTTAAGGATTAAGGCTAACATAATATAGTAACCAAGTCTTACTTGGACGCGAGTATATGAAAAGCAGCAAATTAAATTAAATGAGAACTAAAGCGTTACTATGTCATGATACGCAATCAGTGTAAGCAATAAAATAAATTTACCTTAAAAAAAGTAGACTGACGGCCCATTTGTGACGGTTACATTCTCGAGGATAATCCAAGCATATGCTAAATATCCACTCAAATAACTGGATTTTAAATTAATTAAAAGCAATAAACAATAGCTTTATGATAGTGGAAGATTGCAAAATAAAGTTTTGTAGTGTTTTTTTTAATTAATATCAAACGCAAAATAAGTGAAAATCAAATTAGACGGCGTTACTTTACAGCGAATAGTTCAACTTTAATATATTGAACTTAATGTGTTTAAATAAATATTACGTATGTTATAAGTTAAAAATTAAAACGCAGAGAAAATAGTAGGACTTCATGAGTAGCGAGGACAACTTCATAAAATTCAACGAAGATGTTATCCAAATACATTGCAGTTTTTTTATAGTAAGCAATTATTAATTTGAATAATCAGCATAACTGTGCGCTGCAAGTTGAGTGACGTAAAGTGAAGACATAAATAAACAAAAGTGAAGACATTATTTAAAGGCTAGTATTAACCTGAAATCAGTAGGCAGCATCCGTAAAGTTGCGGCATCTTGATAAAACAAAGCTAATAAATTCAAGACAACGATTACTAATAATGTTAATTAGAAAACCGGTGAAATACATACCGTGGTTAGATATCACAGAAGCATAAAGAAAACCAACTGTTTATGCACAGAGCGATTAGTAAAAAGAAAGAACTAGTTCTACCTTGAACATATGCACATATAGTTGTAGCTGATAACAGAAAAGTTGTCGATAAACCTAACATATGCGAAATGTTTGTTGAATTTAACCAAGGGCTTTTGATTTAATACGAACGTAATAGTAAGATTTTAAAATACAGAATGCTTTAAAGCAGATTAATTAATAACTAATACCGAAACAAATTTGTAGCACAGATTTGTTATAGCAACTGGAAATAGATTACGTATATACAAACGAGGCTAGATTAAAAACAAAGCAGTAATTTCAATTCATATTCCCAATAATTTACCAACGTTAATACGAGGTTCAGCAAAATAATGATTAATTTGTACAAGTAACCGAAAATACTACAAATCTAGCTTTAACCGTAACAAATGCCTGAAAGAAAGTATTCAAATGTATATGGCGCCTTTAAAACATTCGTGGAACAATTAGCAGGCAGGTCGTAGTGGCACACTATGCAACGAAAACTAAGTGAGTTCTAAGTAAGATCGCGTTTGTGTGTTGACAGTAACAATAGTATATTACGACAAAATATCGGCAAGTAACTTATAATATGAGTTTTGCTAATTTTCCAAACCTATTGTACTAACGCACTTAAAGATCGTGTGTCGTACACTATGTTCTGCGCTAACGACAACTTGCAAGTAATTACGACAATTTCATATGAAATCTCTATTCCGCTTCATTGCAGTACTAATACCGTTATGAACCATAACATGCTTGTTATGATGGAGTTACTATAGCAATCACAACAGTTTGGGAAATATATCATAACGTGACAATCAACATGTCCGGTAAATATACGAAAACAGATCGGAAGCGAAAAAAATTAGTTTTGCTGGGACATATATTGCTTTGCTGAATAATTGTACTGAGTTACCTCCAAACCAGTTCCATAAGGTTAAAAAACAAACATAAGGTGGAGCCCCAGCAATTCCTCTCAATATATTTTTCATAAAGTATTAATAGAGCATTATGAGGGCACATTACTAGGCCGTAATACCTTTAGTAATTATTTACTGGTGTAACCACCTTCAAAATATGCCCCATTGTTGAAAGAAGTTCAATAATATCAAGCACTTTAGGAGGTACATGTGTTAGGAGTTATTTTGTACAGCCAGAATGATAACTTGCACTATTCGCAGTAGCAACAGGTTTTGTTGTTAATGATACAAGGTTTTAATATAAAACAGACTTCAAACAGCCTTGGACTTATATCCTTCTGATATTTTAGATTACTACAAACCCTGTTTTTAGAAATTAAACTTTGTCTTACCTATTTTAATTCGTATACGTCGTAGAGAATAAATTGGTCTTTTCCCAAAATACAAAATGGTTTAGAATTGTGAAAGTAGAATTACCAATACAACCCTTGTAATGGTATTTAGATGCTATATCGCTTATGTAGATGTCCAGGTAGCTTCTTATCGAAGAAGAAGCAAGTTTGTATAATTAAGCGTTATACAATTACTTTGTGGATGTTTATCATATATAAGGTACATTGGCGTTGATTTATCTTGTACATAAATATATGTTTTTGAACCGGTTGTGAATCTCCATTTAATTTCGATTATTTATATACCTTTTAATTGTCTTGGTATATAACTTGTAGTATATAATTTGTGATGCCGGCCCTGATGAGAAACCTGCGGAAAATTAACATTCTACGAGATTTCATAAAATTCATTATCTCCTACTGCCAGGATAGATACACGACAATTAAGGGTAAATATGGTCAAATCACCAAACCCCTAACTAAGGGATGCCAGCAAGAATCCATTTGTGGGCCCTTGTTCTGGGACACCGTTCTGGACGATCTGTTACTGGCATTAGAAGATGAAGAAATCTTACAAACTACAACCTACGCAGATGATGCAGTATTACTCCTGGAAGCAGAATTCCGCAGAGCACAGGAAACAAAAATAAACACTACGCTAGAAAAAATTCAGAATTGGTGTTCAGAGATGAAACTAAAAATATCACTAGAAAAGATGACTTACACCGTGGTGAGGGGAAACCTAAAAAGGGACCAAACCATTAAATTGGACAACAAAACAATCTCCAGAGCCAAGAGTACCAAATTCGTAGAAATATTAATATATGAAAAACGAAATTCTAAAGAACACATTAACGAAGTTTGCGAGAAAGGTACCAGTATCATTCAGAAAATAGTCCGGATAGCACAAAAAGATTTTAAGATTCCTCTGTTTAGTGCTAGATTCTATCTAAATAACGTCCTAATGACTATTGTAGCATACACTGCCAGTACTTGGAACACACAACTAAAATTAGGTTCAATAAAGAATAAGATTTTATCTACGCAAAGGAGTGCAATACTCAGAATTGCTAAGGCCTTTTTCATGGCGTTAATTGACTTCCTGCTAGTAATCCTAGGACTTGTACCAGCACACTTACAAATTTAGGAAGCAGCTTCAAGATACTGGCTTAAAAAAGGCGACCTACAGAAAGTTCACGAGATACTGGACCAACAAGTGACGGGAAAATCTGGCATCACAGATAACATCTACAAGCAATGGCAAAAAGAATGGGACGATTCCATTAAAGGGAGAAGGGCGTGCTCCCTAATTTCGGATGTTAGATTCGCATAGCGCAACAAATGGTTTAATCCAAATCGAGGAATGATTCATTTCCTGACAGTTCATGGTCCATACCCCACTTACCTAAATTGAAGGGACGCCGGAGCATATAACTTTTGACTGTAACATAACCAATGACCAATTAAATACACTTAGAACCAAAATACAGAATAAAACGACACTGCAAATAATACAAAACGAAAATGACTTTTTCACACTTAACGAACTGGCGCAACGGGTTTCTATCCTAGCTAAGGATCTACACCCTAAATAACAGACGTAAAACCTAAACAACATAAACCAAATTACATTTATAAATATTTTCTAAACATATGGACTTTTAATTTAAATAAAACTATTTTTCCTTCATATTCATTAAATTCGAACGACATTGAAATAAAAATAAAGAACAAGGCGTTGGGGTGACGTAGAATTTGATTATAAATAACCAACGGGGCAAAGTGCAATTGTAAACTACAATTTTGCAATCCGTGTTATTTCAGCAATACCAATAACCTACATTACAAAACACATTGAGAGTACATAAATAAACTCAAGAATTAATATACATGTCAACACAAAATTTATAATCAGTCTACCAACTTTACATAACTTAACATACTTTACTATACAGACATATACATTTTTAAAACCATAATGGCACAATTAGAATCACGCATTACTGCAACTCAATACAAATCCTGACACATTTCAAACTAATGAAAACACAAACCCACTTTACAAAGAAAACTAAAATGTTAGCACACCCATCCAGATTATATACAACTATAAAAATTGTATAGTCATACAAACAATAAAACACAACGCTATACACATAATAGCGTTCAAATAAGAGGCCCAACCAAAAGAAGACAATAATATCATCTTAAATTTCATTCAATTCCATTATATCACCCACAATTGACCTCAACATCCAACAACACACCATCAAGGAAGATTATACAATCAACAGCATTGCACTTTCCTAGACAACTACAGCATCCTCCAAACAGCGAAGGGACAACAATCTTCATCTAGTGATAGTGAATGATCAATTTCCTATTATTCCAAGCGAAAGTGAAAAACTACTGTTTAATTTCATTTCTTTTTAATTCTATTCTGAACATTCTTTTCTTAGTGTCTTCCGGAGACCGGGGCAACTGGACATACCAAGAATGTTATAGGATTTCTGAAGATGTTGTTCCAGAGAACTCTTGCAGTGTTATTTTTAGTCTTAAGATTTAAATAAAAACTCTCAATGACTTTTATTATAAAAAAATTATACTTTAGCAAATACACAAGTAAAATATCGCAGAGAGCAATAAAGTTACAATAGGAATTTCAAATTAATAGAATAAGATAAAACATATCTTGACAAAAAAATAAAGATTGTATAACCTCCACCCCCCGTCCTCCAGAGAATGGGAAGCACTATAAAAAAACACAATAAGGTAATTTTAAGGTTCTATTTAAATTTATAAGCCATGGAGCTAGAAAAAAAATACATTATAAATTTATTATACAGGTTAAATGATTTATTGTTTTACTTTAATATCCTGCCATTATTGTATGAACTTTTATCTAATTACCAGGCAGCAGTTTTATAAACGTGGTGTGATTAAAAAGAGACGAGAATTATTGAATTGCGCGTATTGCAGTGTATCGATTTAATTATGTTTATTTTTCAAGTTGGTTGTACTGTTAGTGATGTATGCACCAAGTTTCACGTCAATACAATCCTCAGTTTGTTTTTGATGAACCGTGAAATAAGACGTTTTTGAGAGCATTCTGCGTTCTTTATGTGTGGCGATATGTCATAGGAAAGAATTTGTTTAACATTTTGTGTTAAACACAAAATTAGGTGCAGAGAAGCATTCCTAATACCACAGGTAGCATTTGGTGGCGACACTATGTTACATACACATGCTTGCGAATAGTACAAACGCTTTAAAGAAGGTCGCGATAACGCTGGGTCGGGGCGCCTCATCACCTCATGTAACGATGAACATATTAGAAATGTAAAAGAATTACCATCAGAGAGATTGCCGAAGAGCTAGGAATATCACAGGGCTCATGTAAATCAATTTTAACTAACCATTTGGGTATGAAACGAGTGGTAGGCGAGTTTCTTCCGAAATTTCGGAATTTCCAGAAAAGCAGCATCGCCTAGAAATCATCAAACAAATGCCTGTTGTCGTCGCTGATGATCCAGAATTACTCCAAAGCGTTGTAACTGGTGGGAAAACATGGGTGTATGAGTATGATACGTCGAAAAAAAGGTTCAACCGTCGCAATCGAAGTGTTCCGAGGAGACGAGGTTGAGAAAAGCGCGTTAAGTGAAGTCAACCGTGAAGGTCCTTCTTACCGTTTTCTTTCACTACAATGGTGTTGTGCACCTTGAACTTTTACAGGTAGCGCGCATAGTTAATTGAGTATTACCTACAATTTATCTGTAATTTACGTGAGATAAATTAGTATAGAGTCAGTCATTTTGGGGCTTGGCGGCACATTCGCAGGATTAAAAAAATCGGACTTTACGTGAATAATATGTGCATATCTTTGTAGTAAAGATATCCTTATTTCTAGTCACACAGCAGTTACAATTAGCATGCGAAGGAATTTTCTTATCGACCAAGACAGGGAATGAGTCAGATTTATGTATAATTGGCATGACAAAAGCCGATTTCCTCATTTCTTAACAGAGTAGCAGGAAATGCATTGATATTAGCATCCGAAGCATTTTCTTATTAGAAAGGAAGTGGGTCACATTTACAATTAGCATATGAAGCCGATGACCTCATTTCTTATCAGAGCAGCAGAAAATTGAGATTAGCATGCGAAGCATTTTCCTATCAGGCAGGAAGCGGGTCAGATCTATAATTAGCATATAAAGCCGATGACCTCATTTCTTATCAATCTAGACAGTAAATGTATTGAGATTAGCATGCGTACGCATTTCCTTTTCAGACAGGGAGTGGGTCAGATTTATTATTATCAAGTGCATGCTGACATTCACGTTTCCTATCAGGCTGAAAGTGGGTTGGAGTTATTATTAGTAGAGTGTATATGTGTTAAAATAATTTATATGAAATGAATGTTCAAGAAGAAGAAATCTTATCGAAAATCACTTGAGGTATCGATATATAATAGTTATTTTGTTTGACGAAAGCTTAAACAGTAGTCTTCGATCGTTCATAATCGTCTAATAAATAGGCATTACAATTACATCAATAATAGTGTTATTAATAATTTTGTTAATACCAACTGGGATTTAGCTACATTAAAAAAAAAGTGGACAGTTTGGTTTGTTTGAAACAATTACTTCATTTCCAGTTGCCAAAAATGATGACGTCTAATGGGGATAACAATGTATAATTAACTAGACATAAGAATGCAGCGGGAGCTACGGCTAAATATATTTTGAGAGAAACTAACATGCCTTAAGAATAGGATAATATTGTATATAATTTGTGTAAAAGTATAGAATAATAAAAACAATATGATTTGTAGAAGGTATTTTAATTTTTTCGAACCTTATAACTTGATGATAATATCTATAAATAGTGATCCGTAATGCGGCAAAATTGGAAATGCTATAAGTGTATTTATTTGCAAGATAACATTTTCACTAAGTTGACATTCTGTAATCTAAAATAGACATGTTCACGTAATATTACTTGATCATTGCCATATGAAAATAGGAGATGCGTTTTTAATAAAAAAATGTAGTTTTATAGCATCAAAATTGTCACTATTTAAATTGACATGCAATAATTTTACATATTGTCACGGACGCGTTTGGCGTTACGGCCAACAGCAGTATTGGTGGCCGCTAACTCGTCGGAGGAGGGGGAGGTTCAAGAATAATTTCACCAGCACTGTCCGCGCTCTAAAGATAATTAGGATATAAAAAGAGAAAGGGGTCGCCATTACTCCAGATGGCAGCACAAGGTATGGAACTATTCTCGGAATAGATAGAAGCAGTTCCCTGGCTGCTTCTGAATTTGTCCCGAGATTGCCTTTTGTTAAGGCCCCAAATGTTAAGATTAGTTTTGATTGTGATCTAAGGGGACCTTAATTTGTACATATCCTCTGAAATGTAAGGTATTATCGATTAACTTATTCTACTGTCAAAAATAAAAATCTAGTTAAATAACAAGACATTTCTATTGATAAATAAAATGGTTTATTTGACACATATACCAACAAAGGGTTACAAAAAGGTTACAGAGTAACTTCCTCGCCCTGTGGAATTTGGCCTTATTCCATAGGTACGGGAAGGACTACGCAAAACTACTGAACAGTATAACTAGGGTTTATATACATATATTTAGAAGGTATGTAATAGCGAACTCCCCTCGCACGATAAGATTCAAACTATCCTCAACAAGGGCGCTGGAGCCGGGACGTGGCTTAGATAGGGCTTCTCGCCGATCTGCGGTGACCTTTTGCTTACGCCTCTCACAAACCGACAAAACAAAAAAACAAGAGTGCAATATTAAAGGGTTACCTTAGTTTGGGTCGTCTAATTACCCAAAATGTCCGTTGTGATGGCTTTATCTGTTCCTATACCTGCGAAAGAACATCACACGTTCAAATAGAGCAGCTACGGAGTGGAAACGAGCAGGTCTATCAGGTATCCTATTCCATTTCTCTGGTTGGGGTTTTCCAACATACTACACTATGCTGAGTCCCTAAATATACAACGAACGATTTTAACAAAGAGCCAACACATGGCCGATTTTGATACAACTGCGCGATGAAAATCCGTACTCACTTTTAAATGTCACCGAACTCTATCAAACGTGCAAATTAATATTTCGCTGCCACATTTATTGCAATTATTAAGTTCCTATTAGGCACAGATTTATTATTTATTTATTATCGTGTTTTTATCCGACCGTAAGCAATACTTTACCTATTTTTATTTTAATCGACACGAACATAGGAAAAAGAAACGCGTCTCGCCTTTTATCCAACAGGAAACTCTCTGTCTATTTATTAATTATTTATTCTCGTTGTCCTGTCAACATGCCGTTGCCTAAAGTATACGGTGGCAATTTTAAAAAGGTAGAAAAGGTTTTGTTCATAATACGCGGAAGGCCAACAAAATTTGACAATATATAACGAATTTTCAAATTACTTGTTAGTAAGCAAGATTTAAATTGGAAAGCATTTTTACAATAAACACAGAATATTTTATCAAAACCATCAGCATAATTTAGGCTTTGCATAATCATTTAGTTCGCAACGGGTCCGTTCATAACAAGCCCGCTTGCAGCGGGTCCGTTTATAACAGGTCCGTTCACAAAAGGCCGTTCGCAACGAGTTCTTTCATGACAGGTAGCAAGTATTTCAACTGGTCTGTTCGCGACATGTGTCCAATAGTTGGTCCTGATACCACACCTCTTTCATATCAAATTATAAATGATGATTTCTCTCTATCTATCTCTCACAAATGTGTTTATATGGCTCTATCCCTCTTCATGCAAGCGTATTACAAACTGTAGCGGAAAAACGTCAATAGATTTAGTTGCAAAGCAGATTCTAGAGATTTTTCAGAAATTATATATGTGACAATATTCTAGGGAATATTCGAAGTAAGTTTGTCCCTAGATTTGGAGGTAGATTTGAAATGCATTTCAACGGAGAAATCGATACAACAGCGAAGTTTGTAAGCTCGGATTACCGATGTATCTAAGCAACTTTAAGTCATTTGGAAAGGTTCTCTCCAGCTATTTCAACATATCAAAGAAGCAAAACGTCACGTGGTATATCTATAAAGTATGGATTAAGTAAACAGCTGATGTAACTAGGACTTAACAAGAAATCTGAATTACAGAGGAAAACTATTGTAAAATTAATAAGTCTTTTGTAATTTAATAACCAATAAATAAGTGTCATCAATTTAAAATTTAAATTGTTCAATTTGTCTGACTCCCTGATACATTGTGACAAAAATCTCCATATGAAGCATATGTAATGTTGTCCACTATAGTCATAGCTGTCCAGGAATACGCTCCTTGTCCGTGATTGACTACAAAATTTCCATTTAAATACATGGAATGTCTAGAATATAAAAGGAGTGACGTCATCCTTTTTAATTTGAACACCTTAGCAACAGAGCCGTGAATATATTCAAGTAATAGCAAAAAAGTGGCAACCTTCAGATATTTTAAATTAATAAATAATATTTAATAGCAATAACAAGTAATTAGCACCCGGAAAATAGTCGCATCAGCGCACTTTTAAGTTCATAGTACCTGGGTGATACAATCTCTAAGCGCAAGTAATGTGCAGGTACAGAGCATCCATATACGTAACAGTTATTAGGGCGGTCGCGAGTCTTTAGTCGGAGCAACTGTTTGGTCAAATTTACAGTATTACAACTCTTTTAACAGTTCCTGAACGATTTTTAGCAGCTCCTAAATCGCTTTTAATAGGTCCAAGACGGCTTAGGTGTCACATGTCGTATAACAGGTCGGGTAATACCCGAGGAACAGGTCGGGTAGCAGGATGGGTAACAGGTCCGCTCACAACAGGCCGTTTGCAAAGGGTATTCCGCAGCAGGTTGGGCAATAGCTGGGAAACAGGTCGGGTAACAACGGGGTAACAGGCCAGGAAACTGCTGGGTAACGGGTCGGGTAACATGTCAGTTAAGTAGAGCCGCGTCACCTGTACGTATTATTATCCGTCCAAACTTACTGGTTGCAGTACCATGGGTTTTAGTTTTCACCCTGTCAATAACAGTTGTATAGAAGTAGAGCCCACTCATTATCCAGGTGAGAAAAAGGAGAAATTGTTTGACAGCTATATAAGTGAGAACAAGGAATGCGAAAAGGGAAATGTTCAGTCCAAAGACGCAACAGTCGTAAAGGCTGAAAAAACCCAGAGATCTGGCGTTGCACGGTATAAGAGCGTTTAATAAGTGTAGAAGATGTGTTGAGTGATATAGAAAACCAGCAATCCGAAATGGAAGCGATTTTGCACATCAGAAATCTAAATTTGTAAAACTTCAGTGCGAGGACTACGATAAAACGTTTTATCGTCAATTTTTCATGGACACTCATGGATGGAAGGAGGAAGAAACAGATCAAACAAAAAATTAAAATTATTCTAGTTTAAGTTTTGACTTGTATAATAGCTAAATAGGATACAAACCTAATAAACATAAAAGTACTGTATTTATCATATTAGGGTTAAAATGCAATATAATAGGTAAGTCTTTACATATCTATTTTTCTTTTACGGCCTTTTATTATTAATTTCAAAAATAAATTATTTATTATTTACTGCGTTCTGCAAGAGGCTTATTGGCTTAATGATTATTCTTGTATTTATCGCAACGTGTATTTTAAAATAAATTTAGAAATCTTTTAGCGCCTTTTAGCTGATGTTTTGGGGAAAAAAATGTTTAAAATACTTAATCTCAGTGCTCTCTAAATATTACATACATGTAATTACCTATATCAGTTCCCTGATGGCGCCATCTAGCCGTACGTCTCTTTAATACCTGACACTTCAATTGTTTACGAATTTGTTTTATGTAGCAGGTAATTTATTTTAGCGTTTGCCTTTACATCTTTAGAAAATTTGCCTGCTGATCTAATTATTTAGTAAATAAAAATTTTTAGAATCCCTTTAGGTGCAGCTAAAGAACAATAACGGATCATAGGAGCCTTTTTATTAGAAGCGCCCTATATCATTTTGTTGTCTGTTCATGACCGGCCGTTCATACGACAGGCAGTTTGCAACGGGTCCGTTCATAGCAAGCCGTTCACAACGGGTCCATTCATAACAGGCTGTTCGCAACAGGTCCGTTCGCAACGGGTCCGTTCATAGCAGGCCGTTCACAACGGATCCGTCCATAACAGGCCGTTCATAACGGGTCCGTTCACAACAGGCCGTTCATAAAATGTTCGTTGACAACAGGCCGTTCGCAACGGGTCTGTCCATAATAGGTAGCAAGTATTTTATCTAGTCTATTCACGACAGGTGTCTATTAGTCGGTCCTGATACCACACCTCTAGCATATGAAATTATAAATATTTCTTTCTCTCTTTCTAATGCATGTGTTTACATGGCTCTATCTCTCTTCATGCAAGTGTGTTACCCACTGCAGCGAAAAAAAGTTACTCGATCTAGTTACAAAGCGATTCTAGATATTTTCCAGAAATATGTCACTAGATTCTAGGGGATATTCGAACTAAGTATGTCCCTAGATATGGTGGGAAATTTGAGATGCATCTGAATGAAGAAATCGATCCAACAACGACGTTTGCAAGCTCGGATTACCGATGCATCTATGCAACCTTAAGTCCTTTGTAAAGGTTGTCACGACTTTAATCCAGCTATTTCGGCAAATCAAAGAAGCAATATCACGTGGTATATCTATCCAATGCGAAGGTGGTAAGTCACTCATGATGTATGTATTCTTGGACCTGAGCACCCTAATAAGAATTACTTTTCTAATCCGCCGCGTAGTACTACAAGTTTTGGTGGAATTTTACCCAACTTCGTGCATATTCGATCATCTTCGGTCCAATGCATTCTAGGTAATACAATTCAATACAGCTTTTATCCTGCTATTTTAGCATACCAAAGAAGCAATACTTCACGTGGTATATCTATCTAAAGCGAAGGTGGTAAGGCACTTCTGATGTAAAATTCTTTATTTAAAGTCACACATTATTGAAGAAGCAATACGTCACGTGGTATATCTATCTAAATCGAAGGCAGGAAAGCACTTTTTATGTATGAATTCTTGGACTTGAGCATGTTCAGCTGTCACCCCAGAAGCATACCTACATTAATGTAAAATATGACTTGTGTTTTTGCGTGGGCTGTTACATCAGCGTACATCATATCCTAATCCGGAATCCATCTTAAACCTAAACTTTCGCGTTGCCTATGAAGTAAATTCCGCGATTTGAATGACAATCAAATATTTATTAAGGTCATGTTGAAGAACAGTAAAAAAAGCAAACCTTTCATTGTTCTTCCATCGTGTCTTACCAAAAATAAATAACTTGATGATTATGCAAAGACTACATTATGTTGTTGGTTTTGGTAAAATATTCTGTATTTGTTGTAAAAATGCCTTCCAATTTAAATCTCACTTACCAGCAAGTAATTTGAAAATTCGTTATATATGTAAAAGAATTGGATGTCAATCTAAATAGTGACAATTTTTGATGCTGTAGAACTACATCTTTTTATTGAAAACGCATGTCCTATTTTCATATGACAGTGGTCAAGGTAATATAACATGAAAATGTTTATTTTAGATTACAGAATGTCAACTTAGTGAAAATGTTATCTTGCACATAAATGTACTTAAGCATTTCCAATTTTTTCGCATTGCGGATCACTATTTATAGATATTATCATCAACTTATAAGGTTCGAAAAAGTTAATATACCTTGTACAAATCATATTTTTTTTTATTATTCTATACTTTTATACAAATTATATACATTATTATCCTAAGCTTAAGGCATCTTAGTTTCTCTCAAAATATATTTAGCCATAGCTCTCACCGCATTCTTATGTATAGTTAATTGTATACTGTTATATCTACTAGACGTCATCATTGTTGTCAACTTGCAATGAGGTGATTGTTTCGAACAAACCAAATTGTTTACCTTCTTTTTCAATGTAGCTAAATCCCAGTTGGTATTAACAAAGTTATTAATAACACTCTTTCCGATGTAATTGTATTTCCTATTTATTAGACTTTTATGAAGGGTCACATATTATTGTTTAGTTATTCATCAAGCATAAAATAACGATTAGGTATCGATACCCCAAGTGATTTTCGATAAGCTGTAATGGGGTCAATGTGCTATGTACTTGACTTTCTTCTTCTTGAACATTCATTTCATATAAACTATTGGAACATATATACACTCTACTAATACTAACTCTAACCCACTTCCAGCCTGATAAGATACGTGCATGTCAGCATTTACTGATAATAATAAATCTGACCCACTTCGTGTCTGATAAGAAAATGATTGATAATAAATGGAGCCATCGGCTTTATATGCTAATTATAAATCTGACTCACTTTCTGCCTGATAGGGAAATTCTTCGCATGCTAATCACAATACATTTTCTGATACTGTGATAATAAATGAGGACGTTGGGTTTTTCACGCCAATTGTATGTAAATCTGACTTATTTCCTGTCTGGTCCAATAAGAAAATGCCTTCGCATGCTAGTTGTAACTACTGTGTGATACGAAATGAGGACATCTTTACTACAAAAATATGCACATATTATTCACCTTAAGTCCAATTTTTTTAGTCATGCGAATATGCCGCTGCGCCCAAAATGTCAGATTCTCTACTAATTTATCGTCTTTCTTCTTTACTACAAAAGGATGTAGATGTTGTATCCTTACATCATAATGCTATTTACGCCAACTCCGAATCTTCAACCCTGCGCATGCGTAGCTACGCCCCAAAATGGCCACCTACAAAATGGCCGATCAGAAAATGGCCGATCACAAAATGGCCGACTCCTCCCACTCCTCGCGAAAAATGGTGGACCCACAATATGGTCGACTTCCGCTACAAAATGGCCGCCGATGTCTCCTCCCACAATATGACCACGAAACTTCAAAGGTGAGGTTATGTATCGTTTTGCGCCAGAACGGGCATAACATACCAACTTACTTCCTACAGCACTTGGAGCTATTCAAGAAAGCGATGGACCTCATTTGCAGTACTTTTGTGGTTTTGGTGAAGGTATTACAAATATTTAGTATTATGTTTATTGTATTATCAGTGATGTTTTTGGTATGGTTTCATATTCGTCTACATTTTCTTGCTTAACGTGCTTGTTCATTTTCTTAATATTAATCTTGAGAGTTCAAGAATCTCTCTAGTGATCGATTATTATAAATATAAAACAGAATCTTAATTAGACGAATTGTTAACATTTGCAATATACTAAACGTTTTTTTGTAAATTTGATAGTTGAAGAACGATTAGTTACCTTGTTACTTCTTGTTACTTTCATTTTCATTTAACTTGTATTTGTGAACAATTTTACATTTCTAGGGTTTGTAAAATAAATATTGTGTACCCAAGTAGGGCTGCTACCTAATTTAATTATATTATTTTGAAACACTTGTAAAGTAGTCCAAAGTGGAATACTATTCCATAAATATAGTCACATTATCATTGTTGTACGAAAAAATCAGTTTTCTTACAGTTATAATTGACTCTAAATTACGGATAACACGAGCCATAAAAGCAAATTAGGTTAAAAAAAGGTGAAAAATAAACGATCTAAATGATTTATTAAACGTAAAACTTAAACGTTCTAATATACGTTCACGGGAATGTACTAATGGTATTTACTTATCGCCTGGTTCTGTTACAAATGTTTACGAAGTCCTCGTTGACAACATTAATTAATTACGACTGAAGTATAGCAGATTCTGTGAATTAATGCAAGATAATAAACTAATTTAGAATTCTAAAGGGCGCAAGAAACGAGAAGCTGTTTTCATATAAACACTTTAGGCGAATTAAATAGCTTAACTTCAATATAAGCAATACCGTTTAGGACTGAAGCCTCGACAGTAGTTTCTTTGCTAATGATATAATGTAAATAATGACTGCATATCAATTTCTAATTAGATTTGATAACTTCCTAACTGTACTGTGGTACGTTCCTACTATGCGTGCAAAGATGGCAAGTTTAATTTTTTATTACTTCATTAAAGTAAAGCATTTTTAAAATTACTTTTTATCAAATATTGCTACCCGGATTACTGCAATATCATCTACCTTGATTGACCTTATCACCGTTTGTTATATCCAGTACATCTCATTTACAGGCATAGTTGCTACGTATGACGTTACGGATATTCATTGATCTATTGTATTATTAAGGTTGATAGTTATTATTTTAATTATTCCTCTATTAAATCGTTCAGATCCTTTAAGAATGTGGATTTAGAGTCACTTTCAGTGGCTCTAAATCACCTTATTATTTCACCTTGGAGGTTTTTCTATGAAGTGTATAATATTGACGATAACCGAATTATTTAACGTACTCGCTCCTGTCAAAAAATTTAAAATTTTTAAGCCACTGTAAGCGCGTCTAAAAATATAAAGACTTTTGCTTATAATTTGGGGAACACCCTGTATACAGGAAAACATTAATATAATTAAACGTGTAGAATACCCATATTCTGTCAATACTAACATTTACAAGGGTTTTCTTTATCATTATAAATTCTGTTCTTAAAAGTAACTTTTGAAAACCCCTGATTTTCAAACGTAAACAGTACTTAACTGCAACGATTGACAATCGCAGGTTCGTTTCTAAAAATATCTGGCAACCAAAAACATATCCCCCCGTTCCCCGAGAATTCGAAGGTTAAAGAGAACATGCTTCGAGCATTTAGATTAGAGTACCGACCTTCTAAGGTATATGTACGCTTAGCATAAAGTGTAGTGACCGTTTCAGAATAATAGCTTCAAATTAGTTACACATTTTTTTGTGTTCATCGTGGATCAAAAACCGAAAAGGGTTTAGGATCGCAGGCGCTTCTGCTAATCTATTAACAAGGGTCGAGAAATTCGTATTCCGTCCAACCAGCTCAAAAAGGAGTCGTTAAACGTCGGGATAAGTATTTTCAATACGATAAATTCCTGGAACCTGGTCGTTAACCCTTAGTACTATCACAGGTACCGAAGTAATATTAAAACTACCTATTAATTCATTGGGGAGGTTGCTCACACCAAGCGAGATTTGTACATTTCATCTCAATGTTTTTGAGCCTTGATTATTCAAACTGAACTTAACGACAGAAGTATTGTTAGGGCTACCTTAAGTCACAAAAAGGGGTCAATGGTTTATTCTTGATAGTTAATTAATTAAGATTA
This sequence comes from Phrixothrix hirtus, assembly GCA_024586415.1. Lineage (NCBI taxonomy): Eukaryota > Metazoa > Arthropoda > Insecta > Coleoptera > Phengodidae > Phrixothrix > Phrixothrix hirtus. The sequence goes on along the minus strand of JAHWXV010767726.1, from coordinate 149 downwards.
CGATATTTAAGCATTTAGTCTTTGTTTGGGGGATCCCTATATCTTTCATTTACTTAATTTAGGATAAGTTGTTCTTTACTACAATTAAATTATTCATGAACCTTAGTGGAAAAGATATGTAAATATTATTTTATGTGATTATAATTGTT
>JAHWXV010767640.1:0-10102 GCA_024586415.1 Phrixothrix hirtus | reverse complement strand
ATACCTACATCCAATTGTAAAACTAAATTAGGGGTTCGTCTACAGTAGTGTGATTATTACGGTTTACGTAAATATAGAAATTTATTTGCTTATTTATCGTACACCTAAATTAAGTAATAATTGCGCTGATGAATTAAGTAGCTAGCTGCTGTAATTAATTTTCAAAATTGATAGGAAAATTAGACCAGACGAACAACCTTATGCAGGCTTTATAGGTAATAATTTTTATTAATGCAAAATAATTGATTACGCTTTGTGCGAAATCGTTACAGGTACACACGAAAAAGCACCTGTGCGTCTAAAAGTTTTTGGCGCTGGTGATTACTTGGAGTAGTAATGAATACGAGATGCTTTACAATAGATATTGTAGGATTCTTATATTCATTAAACACTAGCAATCAATACATATGAAGATTATATATCAGTGGACTGTAATAAATGATAATAAGTTTAAGTACAGTAAGATGGTAGAGTGGCGTGACCCATCTTTGTTCTTTAAGCTGAAATTGAAGGGAAGGGAAACGGGATAATTAGGTAGAACAAAGTTCTCAATGCACAAAATATTTACATGTATTTAAAGGGAAATTAATTTAATATTAACAATTATTACTATGCGACTATGCAATACTAAAGGCGACACTAGTATCGGCGTTACTTATCAAAAGGGTACGAGAGCTTAATAAGAGCGAGGTGATGCGATAACGCTAAGCTAGACGAGACTGTATTTTAAAACAAAAAAACGGATACTTAAGATGAAAAGAAGCGGGGCGCACAAGGTTGAAATAGGGCTATACCTCTTAACTATATTTTAGAACCTAAAAGAATTAAACTACTTTGATTTTATATACAAAGCGCCAACATGCCGTCCAACTTGAACCAACGCACGGTAGTTCAAAGAGAAGAAAGAAGAGCAGTTAGGGCAGTTGAAAAAGCTTAATGACAGGACGGGAGTATTCGTCCTTTGAGGTGCGAATGCGAGCAACCCGTACCACGTTATCTGAACGAGGAAAGAGTCAGATAACCCGACCGAGTGACCATTGCAGTGGAGGAGAATTGGGCTCCGAAATTACGACCACATCATTAAGTTGGAGGTTAGGATTATGAGTGGTCCATTTGACACGCTTGATATACGTGTTTTGGATTATCCTTCTAGAAGTCCCAATCTGAATGGTATAGAACATGTCTGGGATCATATTGGAGAGGCATTGCAAGCACGTGAAATTCCAATAAATGACTTAGATCAACTTGGAGTAGCCATTACTGAAGAATGAAACAATCCTGATTAAGATTTTATGCGACATCTAATAGAGTCCATGCCACGAAGACTTGAAGTGGTGATACAGTGTAGTAGTGGTAATTCTCGTTATTAAAAGAAATCGGCGTATTTTAAATTATTGTTAATTCACAATATTTCTTGTTTACTGAAAATAAAGGGTTTTTGTTTAAACTGATTATGTCTCCATGGTAAATAGATTATTTTAGTAAAAGAGAGATGTATTTTTCAATAACTGGATGGTTAGTATTTGCTTGTTACTTTTACTTCTAATAAAAGCTAAATGATGCGATACTTTTTGTGGGGAGTGTATATGAGAATGAAAATTAAACAATTCAGATTACCTAAAGTATCTCCGCAATATAATTTTGCCATAAAATTGTTACTTAATTTAATTTTGATTGCAATCTTTATTCGCCAACAGCTTATCAGTGAATTTGCTCATAGAGAGGTAGACCAATCTGACTGCACTTAATATTATACAAATGTAACGACGATAGAAATTAGCTATTAACTAAAATACGAAAATTATGCAATGTTTCATAAATAAACAAGGTAATAAAAAAATAGGTCAAATTAATTAAAACTGAAAATCAGAAACATGAAATCTTAAATAAAATTTAATAATGATTAACTCCATCGAGAAAAATGATAAATCATAAAAAGCATTAATTTTTCTGACCTCTATTTAAGGTATATAAAAGTTGTGTTTCCAAAATAAATGTATCCACTTTTACTTAATACTATGTATTCTGATGGCGATACACAATAATTTTGTGTATTTTATCTGTCAAAAAATCGGCTATAAATTTAGAATAAAAAACTAAAAAGTATGACTATTATAAATAGATACATCAGGTTGCAAAGTTGTAGTAGCGAATAGTTTGACAAGTAATTTAAAATATTACATACGATTTAAAAATGAAGTCAGATGATCATCAATCATACCCCAGTGCGAACAAAATACAAGTCGAAGAGTGGAGTTGATTAATGATTTTAAAACATCGGTACACGTTAAGCTGTCACTCATTCGTATTATAACAGATGCTGTAGACACGCTCTATTCTTAAATGAAGGAAATAAGTAGATACAACCTTTTACAGTTTAATGAGCGATAGTTAATAATGCATTAGAATTTCTAAACGATGAATATATGGGCCGTGAAACAGTTCCATTGTTTACCTATCGATTCTGTCGTATTTATCTAGAACTATGCATTACAATTATTCAATAAAACTTCATACCAGTATGACAGTTAATTAAATTTATAACGAGCGTTCAGAAAATAATCGACAATACGAAAACTGTGCATACTTTATAAACCGTAAAATGTACAGCTTGCTATAATTTAGCATGACACTGTTTGTCATCTAATGTGTCGAACATGCCGCCACAACAATCTAACAGATGATGTTCCTGCTGTAACAAACAACCGATTCGTTGTGACTGATGACATCTTGTTAAGTTATTGCAATGTAAACAAATCTATTAGGTATTTTTTCATCTTATTGAAATAGTATTTTATACATTTGGAGCGACAATGTGTAAATTAAAATTTCTAAGCACAAAAGTCATTAAAAACCATTTTCTTAAAAAAAGATTTGATACCTGCAGTTATCTGTGTAATTTGGTTTCGATTGCTTGATAGATTTTTGTGAAAAACTCTTAAAAATCTGAGAGATATTGCAGTTTTCACAAGAATTTATTACATTCAACCGTTTGTCATGAGTATTACTGATCATATCTATTGGCATGCATTCTCATAACTATTCTCGTTACAGAGTAACCCACCGAAAAGAGGACAGTGCCATTTTGGACTTTTAAACTGAAATATGACAAAAACATTTTGCGACGTCGATTTTATTTGTTAGGGTGTCAACTTTTCCGCATAATTAAATTCAGATCACTTCAACCCATACATGGGAGTAAAAGTTCCCCCAATAATTTTAATGTATATAAAGAAGCATATCATTTGAAAGTACGCCAAATTCTCGTTATAACTGCCTTTCTATTTTTGAAATCGAGCGATTGGTTTAGGAGAAAACACATTTAGAGTTTTTTAAGAATTTCAAATGTTGTATTGCAATAAATTTCTAATCGCATGAGATGATCAATTCTGTTGGTTGTGTTTAGTTGTGCTCGGTAATAAAACAAAATGATAGACATAAATGTAAGAAATGCGAATTTTGGTGAAATACAGATGAAAAGGGGTATTAGTTGGGGTGTAAAAAATTTAAAAATTCGACATTTTTAAATTGTTTTAAAGTTATGCCAGATTTTACTGGATTAATGGAATAGTATTTTCTGAATGTCTTTAAGTACCACCGCCATTAGATTTACTTAAGGTGTACACGTGGAGGTTGCACGGTTGGATTAAGACCTCGTATATGTGAGTTTGTGTGTGTTCGAGCGAGCGTGCAGCAGTGCATGCGTGCGTGCGTGAGTACATGCGTGCGTGAGTGCGTACGTGCGTGCGTGCTAGCATGAGTGCGTGCTAGATAGCGTGAATGCGTGCGTGCGTGTATGTGATTAAATGTTCGAAATGGGCCCGTCAACTTCTATGCAAACATACCAGTCTTCGAACATTTTGAAACATATGTAGGGTTACTTTGTTGCATGCGTTTACTGTGCATAACTTTAAAACATCTAAAAAGATAGTTAACAATAAATCGACAATATTTTCCAACAAATTTAAATAGATTTCACCAGTCAAATTTTAAGGGAGAAACATGGGGTCCAACAATACGGTTACCATAAATACCTGCCCGAAGGTTCAGTATTTCGGAATATTGAGTATGTGCCTCGTGAGATATTTTTGAATTTGAGTCTGACCAATTTTAATTTAATTTTAATTATTATAGGTTGCGTTCAACTATTTAAAAATCTATTAAACTCTTTTCTTAATTAATTATTGGAAATTTGTACATTTCACAAGTCTAAGTTGAGCATTATTTTTCTAAGTTACATTCAAAATTTTATTAAATTAATTCAAATTCGTTCTTGGCTTCAAAATTTTAATTTATTGCTATTTTCTAAGGTTTATCTTTACAAATACCAATTTTGGGATACTTTATCTAATTAGATTTCATTAAAACTTAAAATTTTTACTTTATTGACGATGTGTTAACTCGACTAAAAACTCTTAAAACGCTTAAACGTAAAACGTTTTCTAATTTGAAATTGGAAGAAATATTATAGAGGAATGCTGTGCCCGGACACAGAAATTCTATCTTTCCTAAGCTGTCTGAGGGCTTGTCACCTCCCTCGTGTATACTAAAGTATCTATACTGCTGGCCTAAGAGCAAACCTTGTAAATTTTATTAGTACTTTATTATAAAATTTCGATTAATGTCACTTACTATTTGTGCTAACCATGTTTATGGTATATTATTTAACTCTTAAATTCAAAATTCTGAACATATTGTGTGGTATATTTAATGTATTTATTTTAAAACATGTTTGTTATTGTTAACTCTCGGTTAGTATTTATTGTTACTGTGCAAAACGTATTTATATTTTTCCCCGTAGGTACAGGTTTCAAATTTTTCATTTATTTGGTATTACTTACAGTTAAGTTAATTACTGTAATTAATCCGGCACCCTGAAACTAATATATATGTATAATGCAGAATCAGTAGCAAATCTAACCTAACGGTGAACTTCCTTGAGATATCCTTGCAAGTCCTATATATTTAATTTTCGTACTCACTTAAATTAAACTTAAGAGTTTTAGTAAACTTTTACTTATCGTGTCCTTTTTAGAACGCAACAATACTGTAAGCGTTTTTCTTACAAAAATTCCTTTGTTTTGTTAGTTTAACAATTATAAATACACTACCCTATCAACACTTATGAATATACCTTGACTTAATTCATATATTTTGTTTTGCTTTACCCACAACATTGAAATCTGCTGCTTAGAATTTTTCAGTGGCGTGAGTAATGCGTCGATGTATGCTAATTTGAAAAAATTGAAGAATTTTGTTAAATCTCTTAGACCATTTGAGCAGTAGATACAGTAAATAGATTGAATGCTGTATAAAACGAATGTTTTTGTGATAACAACATATATTTTGCGCTGAGTAATTGTAGAAGTTGGGCTAGGCACTGATGCAGTAATTGATGTTACTGTAGCTGATTATTATGACGCCAATGCTGTGGAAAAATCGTATCACGTGCTTGAATTATTCAGAATGAATTCTGTTAACTATTAATGCAGCGCACTTTTAGAATAAATTTTGGAAATCATCATTGAAATGATAGAGTATTTGTACAAAGACAAAAGCCCGGAAATACCGCACCTATCCAAAGAAACAAGTAGATTGTTTTCGTACTGCATACTAATGAAGTCCATAGAAGTCTACACCAAGGACGGGCTTGAAATTGCCAATTTCGCAACTAACAAAATTTGGATGAGGCGGCTCCTTACAAATTATAGTTAATTGAGCATTTATATGAAAATGAGCTGATCGGGGCTTGTACACAGTGATTCAAATTGGAGCCTAATCATAGGGATCTTCTTATTATAATAAAATATGGGCAATGAGTTTAAATTTGGCACTTTTGTTAAATTTTATGCTGATACATAATCCAAAAATAAATTTGAGCTAATCTACTTTGTTTTCAACTTATGGCCAAAAAGAGTGAAAATGGTGGATTACGTTTTTCATCCGTAGCCCCTTTACTACTGAAAATTTTAGATTTTTAATAACACATTATACAGGCAATTTTTTATGGTAAATAATGATAAATTATCAAAGTTGCTGATCTACGTTTTGGTTTCGTGCACTCATCGTCAGGTTAATTTTTCCTTATAGGATAGTATTTTTGCGCTATTTTCATAAATATAAGATACTTTATAGCTAACTTGATTTGAAAGTAAAATGCAAAATAAGGTAATTGAATAGTTACTACAATTATTTGATTTTTTTTCATTCACAATGCAGAAAAATGGATGGTTAATTAATTCATTTTTGTGATAGTTTTCTATAACATTGGTAAAAATATTTAAACATAACAAAACAACTAAAGTAAATGGTCAAAAAAATAGCCATTTTCGCGAATACATAATTAACTTGGTTTACGCTAGTTACCAATCGCCCGTTGTATCGTTCTTCCTGGAATATTATGGAAGATTTGCACCAATGTCTCTATAAATAGATTTCTATTGCCAGGGATGTTCTGATACGATTTATTTTTTATGTTTCCCCAAAGGAAATAATCGAGGGGCTCAAGTGAGGCTTCTTGCAGCCCATAGCACAGCGCCCTGGTTTCCCAACCGTTTATGTGGAAACGTTGTGTTTAAATATTCAGTTATGACACCAATATTATGAGGAGATGCCTGATCCTATTGCCGCCAAAACTATTCCAAGACATTGAGAGGAATATCTTCTAAACCATCCAACAACTCGTTTCTTAAAAACTCAAGATAATTTCTGGAATTCATATTTCCTTCGAAAATATGAGGCCCCAAAAATCTATTATTCCACATACCAATCAAATGTTTACAAAAAATGGCCCTTGATTTCTGCACTCTCTTACAACTCGTTGATTTTCTGTACTCCAATAGAGTTCATTGTTCCTGTTAAACATTTAAAAACTAGAAAAACTACATTCATTCGTCCAAACCACTTTATTTGAAAAGCGATGACCTTCATCGACTTTTTCTAAAATCCAGTTTCAAAATTCTAACCTTCTTAGCTTGTTGTTAGTGTGTAATTGCTGGTTCACATGTTTTCTGTGAGGTTTGTATCTATCATTACTTAGGATTCTCCAGACTTTAGTTTTTGGCATATATAGGTTATGGGAAATTTCGCGGGGCGCCGTAGAGGGATCATTATTAACCTAACATATTTGAAATAAGATAAAACGGGCAAGCTTGTTTAAGACTTACCGAAATTAATATATTTTCATTTTCAACACGAGTCGTTCTGGATCCATACTTAGTCCGTGATTTGACAAAGGAACCACAATTCGCTGGATTCTATGTATTTCTTTTTACACAAAATAACTATTTTTTAATAGTTATTTCGTAGTTGATGACGCTTTGCATATTGCTGCACATACATTATATCACCTTCTTCACTATTCCAGTTAAACTTATAAGATATTTGCAGCATATCATGCTTTTCATAATTTTCAAACGACATTTTAGAATAGTATCATTAATAACTTATAGAGAAATGCAAATTTAAGACATCAAATATTATGTCAGCTGTTTACTGCCAACAACAGGCAATTTTAATTATTGTAGCTCTTTTTTCTCTTTTGCTATATCTTTCTAGCTAGCGAATGGAAAAAATTTAAAACAGCCACCCACCTGATTAATTGCAAGTAACTATTCAATGATTTTATTTCGTATTTTACTTTCAAATCAAGCTAGTTGTGAAGTGTCTTATATTATAGAAAACAGCGTAAAATTTCCTATCAAATGAGATAAATATTAGATATGGTGTTCATAAGAAAAAACTAATCTGATGATAATTGCACGAAACCGAAACGTAGGTCGGCAATTTTGATAAAATTATTTTCCATAAAAAAGTGCATGCAGAATGTGTTACTAGAATTTTAAAATTTCCAGTAATAAAAGGGCTACGTGCGAAAAACGTAATCCACCATTTTCACTGTATTTCGCCATAAGTTGAAAACAAAATAAGTTAACTCCAATTTCTCTTTGGATTATTAATAACCATAAAATTTAGCAAAAGTGCCAAATTTAAACTTATGATTTATCTCTTATAATAAGCGAGATCCCTGTGTTTAAGCTCTAATTTGAATCACCCTGTTCTTAAAAATGCTGCAACTCAATGAAGTAAAAGAGCTTAGCCAGAGGTACGTAATTCTCAGTAACAAGTCAACTTCTCGCATATGTGGAAAAGTGAAAAAACAAAAGGTTGAAATATGTGGGCTGCACATTCTAGGACAACAGTGCCCTGCTAGACGATTCCTTAGCTGCATGAGGATATGTTAAACTTCTGTTCACAACAAAATGGAATACCGCCCTATTGGCACCATCACGTAAATATAAAATGTTTGACCTGTTTTTTTTGTATAATATTTTTTTAGAGATTTAATGTTAATAAGTTTAAAACGACTTCTGAATCGTTCGTACAACTTAAATTAAAACTAGGGACAATTTTATGGCTACAAGAATCATAAATATTTATGAGCATCCGATATAAAGGTTGGCAATAAAAAATAAATTAGAGCAGGTCAAGTAATTTTTTAACTAAAAATATACGTGGCAAAATAATATAGGGAAACTGCAACTATTTCTTAAATGTTTGACTTCAAATTAGTCAAAATTTGTATATTCTCATTTGAATAGAAATATAGTGTAATATAGGCGTGAACAGTGATTAATAGTAACTATAAATGAAACATAGATTTGTTTACTGTAATTCTATAATTATAAAGCAAATTCTCAAATTTAAAATAGTTTTTTGTGTGTATTTGGGCATTTCCTTAGTATAAATCGCAAGACTAAATAAAATACAAAAGGTAAATGTTAAAGTGAGATTTCTTGAGACAAACACATCCAGACGACCGCCATAACTCTAAAGGATATTAAATTGTCTGCACCATCTCAAGAGAAGGTTCGTTGCTTCAAGTTTGATAACATTGGGTTAGCAAATTTACGATTTACAGCGACCACCTAACCCCGAGGTGTTCTCCTTATACGTTTTGAGTAACAATTACTGTTTCATATTGAGATCTAGCTTGAAATCAATTTATTTATTATTTTATTTTACGTGCTGCTACCTTATTATATGAAGTTTTAAAATGTTAAAATAGATTAAGGACATTTTTGCGGCAAATAATTCTAAGCTTTCTACAACGGCAGTTTTAATAAGTTATTCGTTGTGCTTTAGGTTAGGTTAATTAATGTTATTCATAAGCCAATTGTTTTGAGTTTGTCAATATACCGTTACAAAATTTATCGTTAAATGCATTTTTAATATCCTTTTTTATTAGAATTCAGTGACTTTTAGCGCTGGACTGACCTTATTGGGAAATTTTCTTTAAAGGCTCGTTTACGTTTTAAATTATAATATCTACATATCCTTTAGAATAATCGATGCAGATATAAATTTCCAAAGAAATGTTGTATTGTGGTTTACATCTTTAAATTTAATAAATAATAATATTTTATTTAATTATATTGTTATATGAGTACACATGTATATGGTCAGGGGCCCACCTGGGAATTTCTGCTACTTCCATGTACCAGTCTGGAATTGGTAATTTTTAGTAAACGGTTTATTCTACCACAATCTTGAGTAATCAATGTATCGATATCTATTGCAATGACTCTTAATATATTGACCACGTGAGGTTGTAAAAATAAAAAATAAGAAACTCTAGACTATGTGATAAAATATTCAGTAAAAAATTAAAAACAAGTACAAATCGAATACTCTTAAATAATATGCCGAGTTGTTATAACAAGGCACTGTTCTATGCAGTCTCGGGCTTGTTACTACGTACGCTCTCTGTTTTCTGTATAGTTATGAACCTGTCTCTAGAGTTTCTTACGTTTGATAAAGTCTAACTTTATTTTTCACTAAATAGAATTTTTATTGCGGTACATGTATTACTTCAGTAGCTTAATCGTTTCATTATATGAATTTCCATTCTGGAATATTTTAAAGTGGGCATATAAATGAATATCGCTTAACTCCATTTTATTACAAAGACTTTCCTTCAAATTAGAAAGCCCATAAAAACCACTGGGGTCCATATTTGTGTTATATCGGAGTAGTAATTACTTAATCAGGCTTATTACCACAGTAATATATATATATATATATATATATATATATATATATA
>JAHWXV010767546.1:0-12351 GCA_024586415.1 Phrixothrix hirtus | reverse complement strand
TAAAGAAAATAAAGGGTAATTTATATCCTTAGGTCTGTGTCAAATAACACTGATCTGAAAGTAGTTTGCTAAGCAGTCTAGCAAAGGGTTACAATTAAGTGAAAATGTAACTAGAGCAATTAGCACGCTGCCAATTAGACCTGCGAAGCAACAATATGCTATTTTATTTTCACAATTGACGTCTTTTTACCATTTTACCATTATTTTAATTAATTTTAACATTTCATATCATTTTTTATCGTACTACCTGGCCCAGTGAAGATTGTATACAATCCAGCATGTAAACAATAGATACTTTTTATAACATAACTCAATTTATTTTAACACACTGATGATACCCACATAAGGCCCTTTTAAAACTTGAATAAGGGCGAAAACGTTTTGTGACAACAATATATTTATATTTCTAAAATAAATACAGATTGGGGCAAGACTAAAAGTAATTTTTATTTACCATTTTATTGCCTTTTAAAGTTATTTGATATTCATTTAATTTGTAATTATTTAGAATTATTTTAATGCGGAATCCGTACGTGCAAAGGCAATTAATCGTCATTAACATTTTTGATATTCCAATAAAACATTAGTGTCTAGATTAGTTTAGAATTTTCAATTTATTAATGCAATTTCGAAAAACCATACCTTATGCTTATAGCATCTATTTTACTCAGATTTCACTGTCATATAAAACCGCCGAACAAACATACTACTGTACACTGATTTCTTTGCACCCATACTCACCTGTTCATCTTTGGTCACTAACCACGTGCTACCAAACATCCAGCATCTACTCTTCTTTTAATTTCAACATCATTCGGCCATCATTTGCAAACGGTCTAGTAAAGTACCCAACCTTTTTCAGTTGCTCAATGGGCACAATGGGCATTCTACCTAACTTGACCGGCCATGCTGCTGTAGCTCAGATGGCGAGGATATCTCGTGGGGTTTCAATTTTATCGATAGCGCTCTGCCCTAAATCATAAAGGCAACTCTACATGGCTTTTCACTCTTAATTTTGAACGTGCCTATATTTTGTTTCATTTTTCTGATTCGACCTGTACATTTTAGTTTGATCCAAGTTTATTTAGTATCGAGGTTTAAATCATATTTCCAATAAAAGTATAATTATTTTTATACATGTATTTTGAGATTCATATTCATCTATTTACACTATACAATCCTAATTTTATGTATATATGCAACTCTATGATCCTTAAATTTGACATGCATTTCATGCGCTGCATTCTGTCTATGCTACGGGATGGTTTTATGTGTGTGGTTATGTGTCTATTATACATGCAAGTGGTAATATTAATGTGATGATGTGTTCCCGAGGTAATTTTAAGGAAAGGAAATGTTTGACAGGGATTCTACTATTTATTTTGCCTTTTCAATAGTGATGTCATAAAAAGATAAAATGGAAGATGTCTTAAATATCTTAGTATTCCATTTCACTAGGTGACTTTTTGAGTAACAGCGAAAAACGTCCTTTTGTAATGCCTACAATCATTGTTAGGACTGCTGAAGCATAGTCTGTGTAAACGGAGCTGTCCTGAAGACACCCATTATCTTTGGTATGTCTACATAAGCACGGTTCTCTATTACCACAGTCGGAATTTGTCTTTAGAGTATTAACAGAGATCTGGGGCTTCTACGATCATAGTCAGACGGAAGATGCCTTGAATCACAATGTTCGCACCTACTTAAAACAATTGACGGGGAAATGATTTAAAGGGTAATATGATCAGAAGGCTATGGCTTCAAGTAAAAAGAGATTCGATAAAACTCTGATGTTTTGTGTTTTGTTCTGGGCTTTTGTAGTAGTGTTATTGAGTTTAATGTATTTTCGGGCACATGTCACCATTTATTTGGAATTATATTTCAATCATTTAACAATTCTTATAGATTGCTATAATCCCAAGCTATTTTAAATATTACAATATATTTTCTTCACTAGATGTCTCCACCTAGTTTGGATTAATAGTGAAATAATTTACATTTTACTTATGTCTAGATTTCTATTTAATGCATATGTGCTATTGTATTTTTTACCACTAGATGGCTACATTTGGTTTGTATTTTATGTTTATTATTTTTTTTGACCCTATGCTAATAGGTAAATTGAAATTTCATTAGTTCTTACCTTGAATCATATGTTATCTCTATTTAACTTGAATTTGTATTTCTTTTCTGTTTAATTCTTAATTAATTAATATTGTTTTAATCAAAATGGTATTTACATTTCATTTTAAGGGATTATTTTATTTTATGGGATATTCTTAATTAATATTTTTAATTACATCATTAATTTAAATATAACATTTTATAATTTATTTTTCACTATTGAAATGTAATTTTAATGTACGTTTATCAATTCTTGTTATAGGTACTATTAATTAATTAAATGTGTCGATATATTTTAATGCAAAAATAAGAAAATCGATCTGGTTATTAATTAGAATTAAGGAAACGTGACAAATCAGTACCGCATCAAATGCAATAAAAATTTAGCTGTGTTTAATTTACAATATTCCTAATACGCACTAAGAATAACATCACCTGGAATTGTTTAATTGTCATGTTTTAACAAAAAACAGTGAGCAGCTGATTCTCGCATTCTATTAGACTTCTTAGTGTTTTTTCACACTAATAAATAGGAAATGGCAAAAAAGTTTAGAAACGTTATGAACTGAATATTTTATTAGAATTCAAAATAATAAAAGGAACAGGAGCTTTTTATTATTTTGTATTTAAATAATATACCAACTACAAGACAGATTGGAATTGCTTCATTTTATTAGTGCGTTTGGAGTTCCTACAAGCTAGTAGTCACTTAAGACTACAAGAGAACTAACTTGACAAAATAATCTGAATTTTCTTAAAATTTGTTAGTTAATGAAACACTTTTTGTCCAATAGTATGGCGAAAAAGTAAAACGTCAAATAGGATGCAACTCATTTGTACACTATTTTGTGTTAATTTATGGAAATTTTGCAACTCTAGATAATATTATTCTTATAGTGTGTCATAAATATTTTAAACTAAACACAGCTAAAATGGTATTATTTGTAAAATAACGCTCAAAATCAGCACAATTTTATTGATCTGGCAAAATCTTAATACAGCATTAAAGTCACAACCAAACAACGTTTGTTTCATCTAATTCGCTTTACTAGTTTCTTTTTTATTTTCCGTCAGTACGGGTTAAAATTAAAATATCCGATGTAGATGTTTTTTAACATTTTTATCTATTTATGTATTTAGTTATGAAGAATGCGGTCACTAAAAATCAAACAAAATTCATATAGCAAATCACACATGACCCAGTACTTGAAAATCACGTTACAGAAGTATTTAATCATTTGTTTAATTAATAAATAACATTTATTTACTTAATTATATTATCGTATAGTAAAAACATAGTGTTAATTTCTTTGTTGACTTTCTCGAAACTACTGGTTTGCGGGAAAAAAATTCAACCTATTAATAATGTTTGTTTTTTATGTCTTTATCTACCTGGGTAATTTAAGTACGTGCTTGTGAGACACGCTGTATATTCTAACTCCTATATTATTTGTATCAAAATATTACGTAAACATGTTTATAAGGACAATTTGTAGTCAGTAGGAATCGCCCAGTGAGGGTTCTGCTCTGCATGAGGAAATAAATTCGGCAAAATAGAAAAAGAGCGACAAGGATAGACATTAGACATAGAACAACCGCCATTTGAATTTATATTTGTAACTTTATTTTTGCTAAATACCATTAAATGAATTTTATTTGATGATTTATTTATTACTAACTGAAAATTCTGTTGTGCTTGATACAAGTTCGATGCGAGGACATTTAAGTAAAAGCGCACGACCGTTAAATGTACAACCGCCACTAGATAGAATATAATTGCAATTACGTTTAAACATAAAATCGAATCATGTACTCGACAATCATGTGATGTGGATATCATTAATCTGCCCTTTTTCCTTGCTTCCTTAAGAATTAAGTGGCGCTTACTTGTTCAGTCTCTACCTCATCTGAAGCTCCAAGTAATTTATCACATCACAATTTAAATTTAATTATTTTCTGTGTTTCAAAGCGATGATTGTTTAATTTAAAAATTCTCAATTTTTTAAAGTTTGTTAATGAATACGAAGATCAATAGTTGTTTTGTAAGCATTATTGTTTGTTTAGTATTATTTATCATTGATTTATTAGACCGCCAACTTACAAACACCACTGCACTAATAATTTAATTAAACTAAAACAGACTGTTAAAAATGCAATAAAACCGTAATTAGTTTAATTAATAATAACGTGGCCGATTTTGCAATTTTACACGAACCTTAACAACATTTCCATATGGGAACAGAATAGCAACTAACAATAATGTTGTGTTAACTTGGCCCAACAATATTTTCTGGTTATGAAAAGAGTTGCTACTATTCTACATAAAAACATGCGACTAGCTTTTTCCTCGTTTTAATTAAAAATTATTGGTTTGTGGAAAAAATGAAAAATACATATTATGTTTGTTTTTTATACCTCTGTCTACCTACAAAAAGATATTTAAATTAAATATGTTTAACAGTTTTACTAGTTTCTAGATTTATATCACTTAAATTGCTCACTCGTTGTCTTGATGACGTAGTAACTTATATTCACTGCGACTTCACCTAACTTTGTATTACCGGGATCTGTTTAAGACATACTATAATAAAATATTTTCAACGTGTATCGCAAAATAAATTAAACCACTCTGGAGTTAGGAATGTTTGTTTGCAGGGAGTAATTTTTATGAACAAAAAGCGAAAACTTTAAAATTAGAAATAACAAATGCAGTACAAAATTGGCCATTCTTTAAATTCCATATTTTGTATTAATTACCCGCTTAAAAAAATTAGTAATTGCTAATTCCTTGGCTAATTGTATTTTAAACAAAAATCTACAGGTCTTTCTATAGCTAATATTTGTTACGTGTCGAAATGGATTTACGACACGCGTAACCCAAAATCAGGTGAATGAAAGTCAGCCAACTCGATAGCAATGTCGAGTGTGAGTACAGACGATCAGGATGTAGGTACGTTGGAATCAGGAATGTTGCGAACGGCACCTGGTCTTTATTTATTTGCTGGTAATTAAAAAAGCCGCAATAAAGTTGATGCATCCTATATATATATAAAAATTTTACCTGAATTGCAGTAGATGTTTCAGTAGATCGATATCAGCTTGGTTTGCCATATACAAGATTACTTACAGTGAGGGGAGGTACGTCGGGCTACGTGAGACTTAATATCCTGTAAATTAATGCCCAGAAAAGATACGAGACTCTTAAGGGGGAGTTTTAGTTATAGTCTAAGTTAAAAATTAATTAACTAGATTTATCTTAAAACGTCTATATTTTGGCTGAAAATTTCAAGCCTTCTTTAGGAGGGCAATGTGATAGTTAATGCGTTAATTTAAAATTTAAAATATTTATGATTGTATAATCAATCCAGCAGTTTAACTTAATACACATTAAAAGACTGTTTGTGCACATTAAACAATTTGATTTAATAAAATGAATGCTTTAAATAATTAAAATCTGGTTATAAGACCACCAGGTGTGACTTAATATTTTTTATAAGTCGATTTCATGCATTAATAGTAAAACAGACTGATTCGAGTGCAGTAATATGATATTAAATAAATAAAACAAAATTTTTTTTATTGCAAATGCAACACATGGATGAATGTAAGTCATTATAGGCCCGGATTTATAATCAATTTTTACGCGAAAATTTGTAAAAGCTTTTTATCGAATTAGATTAAAATGTTTACACATTTTTGTTCATTAAGGGCCCGTATACACATGTGTTAAATAATTATCCTTTATTGCGGACACCCTGTATATAGATTTACGTTTTTAATTTTTGTAAAAGTAATACCACTATATGATGATTTTTTTATATAGATAGCAGTTGTAATTAAATTAACAATTAAGGTATTAATATCGTCAGTAATTTTGCAATTTAGCGATTTTCTGCAGATAACGTTGGTAGAAATTTTGTAAAATTAATATTCATAAATTGTTAATATTTAAATATTAATTAAAGAAAATATACATATTTAATAGGAGATATCACCACTAATTCAAATGAATTTAAAAATTGATGATGCATGATTAAATTTGAATTGAGTAAGTACTCGTATTTATAATACACAAGAAAGCTATAGTCAAACACGGCTGAAAAATCCTGCAGCTGCTTCTGTGGAAGACATTTTAACAGCTGTCCGGCAGTTTCCGCAAAACAACATGTCGGTTTCATACTTATTTGTTTTTGTATTCATAATGCTCACAATTTGAAAATTGAAACAATTTTTATCAGATCTGTAACCTTGACAACCGCATCTGCAATTTACTTTGAATTTTAGAGCCGGTATTGTTTGTTTACTTAAATCGAAATCACAATTTAAATGTCATAAAATTATTTAATAGAGATATTCTTTGATTTCATCTTCATAATATATACAGAGTCCGCCAAAAATATGGAAACATACAGACCATTTGCAATAAAACGGTCAAGTATTTTGAAAAGCTTTCTTAACGTATTTTCTTATTATATCTTTTTTTATGAAAACTATTTTTTTCATATAATTTGGCAAAGATTTGTTTCCTCTTTAATGGTATATCACTTTCTCATTGGTTATGAAATAATAAGAAAATTTAGAAGAAATGAAATTGAAATGAATTGAAACCGCTATAATGATGTTTTACTAAACATCAAAAATATAAAAGAAAAACCAAAAATACTACAGCACTAAAAGAAATGTTCAAATTGTTGATCATTTACTAGTCTTTATTGAAAACTTTGAATGGGATATCAAGGCAAATTCAAAAACATGTTTCTAATTTCCTAATGAATTCTCGATTCTTCAAACGTTTGATATTATCGATTTTTTATGTAATCCCATAAAAAGCTTTAACAAGGTTAAATTCGGGCTTTGGGATGGACGCTTTATTTTTCTTCTTCTCTCCATGAGAAAATCTTGATTGAGGCATTTCTTTATACGCAATCTAAATAAGATGATGTTCCATCATGATATTATCCGGAAATATTGCATATATAGTTGGAACACTTGGAACACACATATCGATCGGATATTAATATAACTTCAATGAAGAAGGGTCCGATTATATGTCCAAACGTTAACTGTTTCTGGGCACACCGAATGAAGTTCTGTCACTCAATGAGGATTATTATCAGACTAATAATGGCAATGATGTCGATTCACAGATCCGTTTGCATTGATCATTTTAATAGCTCTCAACTTAGATGGTAAACTTCTTTAATTAACCCTTACCTAAAATTAGCTGTATATTGTCTGAATTTTCGTTTCTCAAAATTCGTTTCACCGAAGTTTGTAGCAAGCTTTGTAGCTAATCTAATTTTTGGTGACTTTCAGTATCTGGATATATTTAACAGTTTAGGTTTTCAAGCAATGGGCTTATTATTTCTGTTTTAATAATTAATCTTTAGAATTTTCGTGGCAACAACACATATAAATCAACTCCATGCTCAAATTTACCGTTATTGTAATGGTTAAATTCTTAAATGTCACTTTATGCCGAATATTCCAATGGTTTTATTTACTACATCTAGTAAATTTCTTTAACTGAAATTCTTCATTACAATAATAAATAATTGTAACCGTTTTAAATTTACATTTCCATTAACTAATTTACTTACTTCTTTTTCATTAATTTGATGTTTATATTGTGTAAATTCTTGAAAGCATTCGAGTTGCACTACTGACAAAACTTGGTCGTGTTAGCATGCAAAATTTCATCTTTTTGCTTAGTTTGCAAATAATCAATGCTTCATCCATAAAAATGTATTTACGTTAATTCATCAATTTCATAATTAATTATTCTTAGAAAACGCCACAAGAGTTTACTTTATTTTATCTAGACAATTAACTAACCATTAGTTGTAATATGGAGGTTATACGTGGGTTTTAAAGTTTTCATCCCTTCCGGACCTATATGTTTGAATTTACTGATCAAATTTATATAGATTATTTAGATGTGCCTTTTATCTAAATTAATTTGATCTTTTAATTATTTTTATTTTTCTATGTATTAGTCTTTATCTGTTTTAAGGTCAGCTATTTTTTCTAAAATAGATTGTTGAAGGCGTTCCAATAATTTACCTTAAGTTACTTAATTAGTTTGATATTATTTATTTTATTTAATTAATTACATTGCATTACTTGCCTGATTACCAAGTATGATTACATTAATTAAGAATGATATGCGACACTTTTTTATATGCATGATAGCCTAAGGCTATCAATATATTTGGTCAAGGGTGACTTCGTTAGGGGTTTACATTATTAATAATTTGAATATTCTGGCCCCATAAATGTTCCTTCAATTTTTGTTTTAAATAATTTAGTTATTGTATAATTAATTATGGACATTTATGCATTTAAATATTTGAGTATATTTATTTGCATGATTTCTTCGTATGGATTTCGGCAATTATTTTAGTTATAATGATAATTTGGATATTATACTGCTAATCGATTCTAGCTTATTAATTACTTTAAACTCAGCTTTAAATTATTGGGAAGACTTATTATTTCAACATTCTAAATTATTCCTCCAAGCCCCAGAAAATTACCTTTAACTATTCCATTTTGTATTAATTCTATTTTTCAGGATTTTACATTTAAATGTAGCAATTTTTCACTAAATTTATTGCGCTTTTTCTCTGTTTTATTTATTAATTACATCCGTGTACATTTAATAATTTGAGAGAGGGTTAAAACCTCTAATTCTATAAACAATCTTAAATATATTTATTTTACGGCAAAAATTGAATTAGACAATTCATTATATTTAGTCATACATATTACTACTGCTTAAACATTTTACAGGATATTTTGACCGGAATGCGATGTTAAAAATGCGGGTTCACCTCACCGAAGTCACTGCAACTTCCTACCAATTTTTTCTTTACTTCCGGTCGTAGGAATGAATTTATTGAAGTTACTGTTTAACTAATTAATTATCAATTCAGATAAATTACGAATCTTTAGAGCTGCTCGTTATACTCGATAACATGTTTAATAATATTTAAACATTCTTAGATACTTGGAATCGATTTATTATGCAACTTGTGTTACTCATATTTTGTATTGTTGAATATACGATTCCTTTTTTTAACTGCTATTTATTATTTATTGTGCTACTAATTTTAGTTCTATAAATACTAATCTAGTTAGTTATTTTAATGAACTACGAGCGGTTCATATTAGCATCTACTAAGGTATATGGCATAAAGAATCTTATCCTGAGATCTTATCTCTATTTCTAATTAAGTGCAACTTTAAGCCAATCAATTTAGAAATAATTGAGCAGTCGATAATTGTAGTTCTTTAATTGGTTGCAGTTTTCGGCCGATTACTTTTACTAGTGATGACCAGTGTAACGAAACCGTTTAACAATTTTGTAATTGGTGAATGACCTAGATAAGTTGTATTAAACGCACACGAACTTGTTGATATGTGCTTTGCTTGTCATCTGTTCCACCATTATTAAAATGCCAATATGATCAGTTTCTGATAAATAAACCATGCTTTCCTGGAAGATTTTACAATATTTATTGATAATTAAATCTAACTTAAAATGAACAACAGAAACACAGTTGCTTAACAACAAGAGTAATGTCTTTTTTTTAACAACAGAAACGCTGCTTGATGACAGCAAAACCGTATTTTGTTGTGCACAGCACTCTAGCTCAAAAATTATTTTTTTAAAGTTTCCTTAGATGCAAAATGGAAGAGTTTATTTTTCCTATTCTAAATGGGAGTTTCTTTGAAAATACAAGATTTAGTATTTTTTAAGCAGACTAACGTTCTTTAATTAGATAACAATATTAAAAGAATAGAAAAATTTGTAGTACATAGAGAAAATCTCATGTTGAAGCATAAGCTCAACCATACAATGCGGAAACTCTAACATGACGGACGACATATTTTAGAAATGTTCAACTATGTGCTATATACCGATGAATAATTTCCGCATTTTATGGCCGAAATTAGGAATCAACATATAATTTTCTCTATGTATTCGTACTACTAATTCTTCTAAGATGTCTTCGATGAATCCAACATCTATTAAGAATCTATTTTCAATTAAAGACTAAATCAGTGTCAGTATCAAAGGAAATTTGCGGTCATAGTATTCTTCTGATTTTCTCGTCCATCTGTTGAATTGAATCAAAATCTCGATTAACCAGCAATTTCAATGCATGACCTTGGCCGAAATTCAAGCGAACTCTTCGATGATGTCGGTATGATTTATGTACAGTTGCAGATCTGTATCAATGTACATTGTACTTATAGAGTCTTCTACTTATACTATTCTCAATTACATTTACATTTCTTCTTTAGAAATGTCCATTACATGCCATCACAGAACAAACCGTAGATACCAATAATCCATAAACTTGAGCGAGCCGGATCCTGGTCATCCTATGAATTCGTGAGTTTGCCACGGATTCTAGCTCAGTAGCAAAGCGGTAGAGTAGGGGGGCTATGGTGTAGTTGATGTTGGTAAAAAGTTGTCAAAAAAAGTACTTCTCGGTGTATCTCCTCTTGGCTTGGATTACGTCGAAGTTCGCTTAAGATAAAAACAAAGTAAAGCAGAGAATAAATAGGGCGCCAGTCGTTCACTTTAAAAGTCACAAGGAATACCTGAACGACAAGATATTCACTTAAGATAAACTTATTTACAGCAAAAACTCAGCATCTGGAACAGCAGACCTAAGAAAACCTAAAGAAAAGTAAATTAGCTAAAAGGAAGCTCAGTGAATTACAATAAGATCATCTAACAAGTAATTAGGTATTTATTCCAACACCCAGTATACTACTCACAAATTGTATAACATATTATCAACAAGTAAACAATAAAGCAAATAACAATGGTAAATTTATGTCCTGTTTAGGGACGCATTGACAACCAAAAGGATGTCTGAAATGCTTTTATAGATCAAAGCTAACCTAGAATCATTGAATTTACACTGCAAGTTTCAATAACATTAATTATAAATCCTAGTAAAGGATATAATTGATAATCAAATAGGATAAGTGACATGCTTTTTATAGATCAAAGCTAACATGGAATTACTCGACGATACCTCATATATAGCGAGTACAGTACAACATTAACTCAATTCTAAATAGTTTAGCATCAGTACATAAATTAGGTAGAATAGAACAATCTATCAAATTACATAAAAAGATAGGATACATTAACATCAAAGTAAATTTAAAGAGCTAAAAAGTGTCAATTATTTATCAAAGGAGTAGTTATAATAACAGCGTCAATTTAATTTACAAGTAATAGTTAAGCTGTATAGCGAGTATGTTATGAACCCGAGTTAAATAAAAGAAATTATGCAAAAGTATACGCCATCCAATTATGTAAAAGTGGTATCAAAAAAACTAGTTAAAAATAAAACATTTTGAACTACGAATTGAATATAAAAAGCTAGCAAGCATCTCATATCTTTTCTCTAGAGAAATTTTATACCTACGCTGCATAAAGTTATCGAGTGTACCTCGTATATGACCAAAGAATTTAATATCCATATATTTTAAAACCGAAAAGTAAAGTATTTATTTTGCAATCATTGAAAAGCTATTAAATGTTCATTTAAGTGACTCAAAGATTAAATATAGTAAGTAGAACAAAGCGACGCAGTTATTTTACATTTAAAATATAATTAGATTAGGAAGGCAGCAAAACATCGATTGATACATAATGTAAAATTTACACTTAATTTGAAAACTACAAGAAACTAAACATGCTATTGATGCTTATCGGTACGGACACATGTGTTCACCAGAATTTACAGCTATCGGACAAGTTGAAACATCGCCCTCGCAACTTATAAGAAATGATATAAATTAAGATTTTATACGACCTTAAGATTTCACCCTCGGACAGCATCCCATACGTATCCGGAATTTAATAGAACACCAATCGGCATATCATCCCTATAGCGTTTAGCTAATTATGATCGCTCATAATAACGCAGCAATTAAGAACCAAGAAATATATCCTACTAGTCAAGCTAAAAAAGAATAGACCAAAAAGAATTAATTCACTGGATAATAAGAAACTAATTAGTTCTTACCGTTGTATTAAAATGAACAAAGCTTGTTTTTACATTACAGCCACCACCTCGCACCACATGTTTGTATCTTAACAAAGTCGAGGCACAAATGTAAGATAAGAAAATGTATTTTAACCAAAACGAAATTTTAAAGCGAATTTTATATTCCCAAATTCTGTCACTAGACGGC
>JAHWXV010767326.1:0-14458 GCA_024586415.1 Phrixothrix hirtus | reverse complement strand
AATTTAACAATCTTTAGAAAAATAAATCTATACAGTTGATTTAATTTTTCTATGTTAGATTCGCGTTAATTTATGAATTAAATTACGTGAATCTAACAAACTATTGTTTAAGAATTTATTGTATTTCTTAAGCATTTAAGACCCTTTCATATAATCTTGGCGGTTACTTAGAAAATTTTCTGTAAATTGAGTAACCGGAAGTACCTTCACTGTTAACTCTGAACAAAGCTAAAAGCCCCAACTAAAAGAAAATTTATATTTGGGGTCATAATCGCTTTTTTCTGCAAAATCAAAAGTTTAATTAAAATCGAATAACCGAAAGAACCACTTATTTCTGTCATTTTTAAGTATTTTCCGAATTCTTCAGTTTCACGGTTTTCTTGAAATCGGTTATAACGATTTTTTTTAAACCTGATATATTTGTTAACTACTTAATTTAGTTTTACATTAATCAAGGAGTTTCTCTAATAAATTTTTGAAAATCGAGTAACCGGAAGTACTTGGAGTATTAGTTGTGAACAACATATCTCAAAAAATAATCATTATATGAAAATCGTAAATTATATTTGTGTTTTATATCGTCTGTACATGAGACAGCAAGTTAAGATTGAATGACCGGAAGTGCCACTTTATTCTTGCGATTTTTAAGTTTTTTGCGATTTTCTTGAAAACATTTTTAACAAATTTTTTGAAACTTGCAATGGTTCTGATCTCCTTGATATCCGTTTACGTGAACTTAGAGGTTTTCCTAAAAAAATGCATTGAAGCGATTATCAGAGAAAATCTTTGGAGCTAAGCAGGCTTTTACGTGTCCAGTAGCTTAGATGGGTGACCGTTACATTTATCGTACCCAAAATAAACCTAAATAATATTTTAATTATTTGTGAACATTTGCATATTTATATATCTATGTACAGCAGATTTTTTTAGATTTTTTTCGCTAAGAAATTTACCGACATCGGCTGTATTTGATCCTGCGGTCTTTGGGCGTAGAGACAAACCCGACGAGGATGGGCAACTTACTCTGGTATAAGTAATTAATTGTTGTGTGCAAGCAACTTAACTATTGAGATTGCTTTACAATATGTACTATTTAAGAACTTGTTATCCAACTGTAATTGCTGCGAAATTTTTGTTTTCGTTTGTTATAGTCAATTTTTGACTGGCTATGTATCACTCTTGAGGCGTTGTACAATACTGAATTACACGGGTTAGTGTTGTAAAATAGACTTTGACCCTTGTAATCCCGTACTAAATAACACCTCAAGAGAAATTGTTTGAAAGACGAAGAAAGTTCGCCTTCCAAAATATAAATTGTGATTAAAGATCTATTATCTAACCAGAATTATGGAAAACGTAGTACTAGGAAATTTTTTTCTTGCACTTGTAGACATTTTATTTGGTGCCATATAATAATATAATATAGCTTTCTAGTTGACAACAAATTTAATTACTAGCTTTTAGTGTCCTTTCAAACTAAATTTAGTGCTTTAGTACATCACGGTTTTTCGTTTATTATTAAACCATTGAACTTATATATAATTACCTTTAATATTCAAGCCAATTTATTGCAACTACAAAACTTTGTAATTTGCGTCTTACAATTAATTATTATTGGCATATTTTATTTCGATTCGTATTTAATTAGCACTAAAACCTTTTAATAACTTATGTACGAGGTATTCCATTAAGTTCCAACGAAACTATAAGTTTTAACTATGTATAGCGTTGACGACGTTGAAAATTTACCATGGCGAGTCTGTTAGCCGAAAGGAAGATTATCTGATTTCCCTGTCAAAGCAATTACACTTTGAGAACAGTTTTGACGACGCGTGAAGAATAATACTTTAATTTTACGTATGTATATTCCCTTGGAATTGGACTTCTGATTTACGAGGTACTATCCAGATGTTTGCAGAATTTTGTTATAAAAAACAAAGTAGTCACTTCAAAAATTAATCGCAGCCGTCACCGTCAAAGTAATCCCTTTAAGCACGTATGCTGTAAGTCACTTTCGGAGTGCATATTCAGCATTGTGTTAAATCGCCGTCTCTTCAATTTCATTCTCGAGAAGAGGAGGAAGTTGCAGAGGAGTAAGTCAGCAGTTTTGAAACCAATTTAGCTTCGATGCATCTCATTTAAATTATCCCAGATGCATCCCCTAACTCTGACCCAGTAAATATGTGAACTGTTTCTGACAGCCCTTTAGGTTGGTTCTTGTACCTCTTACACATTTTCAGGTGTTATGATCGGTGTCGCGTTCGTCCGTTGTTAAAATCGCTATCCAAAGCGTCGCCAACAAATACAGCATTCTATGGGTCCCACCTAAACTTTTACGAAGTTTGTAGCTAAGCTTAATGAAAGTCCGTTATTCTTTAATAAGCGTACTTTTTACAAACCTTACAAAACCATTTGTAAAAAAGAATGGCGTCGGCACGTACCTAGCCGCCTAGTGCCTTAAGTGTGTACTATGCCCAGCTCATGCTGGAATATCTGAATAGCACCTCGTATTTGAAGCTTCAAATACATAAATAAAACATGCATATTAAGCATTTATTAGTTTTCTACGATGTATTTAATTGCTTAAAATTCTCGTAATTTCATAAGGCAAACTTTAATAAAACCCGGTACTTAAATCTAATTAAGACAAAAGACATTAAAATAATGTTACCAATCTAATTTTGCATCACAGTACTTCGTGCAAAAAGAAAACTGGGTGCAGGTAAAAACGGCGATATAACTATTTTACGAACATACATAGATCATTGACAAATCAACCATTTTATAATTGAACTTCTATTAATTATGTTTTAATTATGTTAAATCGCAAATCTAGCGTAAAAGTTATGATATATGCATTATGCATGCATCCCATAGCAATTAATTGTAGAAATGTGGTTTTAATCACAAAAACTAGTACTTTCTTGAGAAGTAAATGTGAAGGACAATATTAAGATTACAAAAACACCATTTAAAATGTCTTCTATAATTAAACTATAATTTATATGTACCACTTAATTGCTGTTTTGTTTATATTTTGTGATGGAGCTGATATATACAATAATTAATTTATTTATATTAATTACAATGTAACTTATTTCAATTAAAACGTTTCATTCTTTTTTGAACCGCCTTTGTATTTTTCATTGTTTTTAAAAACCTCACTGTTTTAGGAATTCATTTACCTGCTTAACATCCTAAACACGATACATCATTCAAAAGAAACAATTATTCTCTAATGAAAGTAAACACATAACAACTCCCACGCATTCGGTTAAAGCATTTGTCTAATTTTTTGTGTTTACGTCTTTATGGAGCTGGGTTTTAGATTAGAAAAAAAATAGCCTACGGCTATAAAAACAAATTGGTGTGGATATTTAAGTGTGCCCCTTGTAATTATGCAAAATTCTGTGTAAATTCAAGTTACGTAATAGGAAAATTAAAATAAATTTTGCCTGAAGAATTTTGAACTTATTCGAGGTGAAGGGGGTCCAATGACTTCATTTTTTAGGTACTTTTAGTGTATCTTTAGGAATACACAAATAATAGTGTTGGAATACATAAAATGTATAATATAGGTTCATTTGGGCATTAAAAATCTATCTCTAAATGCCAACGAAGATATCGTTAAACTGGAATTTCCTAACAAGGATATTTGTTAAATCCTGGTTGTTGTCACCACCAATTAGAATGATAAACATTAATTATTATCATTTATGTTATTATTTATTTCATAGTTTGCGGAAGTTAGGTTTTAAAAAATATTTCAAATTACGTCATAATTTATGCATACTTTAAGTTAATAAGAAGATTCATACTAAGGCAATCATGAACGTATCCTTTTGCAGCAAACATAAATTTCAAAATGTACAGCCTATCTGATCTCCTTTTTTATTATGAAAGTTTATGGCGCCATGCTGTTAAATAAACAAACATGTTTTAATGCAAATCAATATTTAAAAAATAAATAATTCAAATATTAATCGACGAAAGTCTTACTCAATATTATAACATTATTTATTACTTATTTGTTAGCGTACGAGGTGCCGCAAAATTTACTGTGAACTATGTTATCTGTTTCTTCAATTTTTTAAACGTCATTAATAACGGAAAAAGCAATAATTTAAAAGACATCTTCCTTTTTATTTATTATAATTAAATAGCGTCTCAATAATCAAAAATAAATTTACTTAAAAATCTAAAAATTTGCACAACTAATCTATTCAAGAATATTTGATGTATGCAGTGCCCAAACAAACACAAATCTGTAAAATTTTGAATCTAATTCATAACAAAATTTTATTAAATTTTAACGTAAAAAATTGTCACAAATATGTTTGTTTAAAAATGGAATAGAAGCCTCCCCCTCCTGAGTCAATTTAATCACCATAGTTTTGTTGATCAATTCTTACATACGATTCTACCCAACGTTGAATGGAATAAAGCGTGAACCCTAAATTCCACGAGGTTCCCATTTTAAAATGAAATCTAGAGCGATATACTGGGTGATCACTCCATTTAATGGCTCAAATATTAGCCAATCCCCATAAGATATTGCCACGTTAACTAGCTCAGAAGCAAAGCGTAGAGTAGGGGGGGTGATATGGTGTAGCCTAGGATGTTAAAAAAACAAACAATAAAATATACTCCTCAGCGAAAGTCCCGTGTTTCGCACTAAGTCACAGCTTTTCTAAAAAGTAAGAAAAAGTACAAGAAAAGTAGGGCGCCAGACGTTCTTTAACAGCAGTAGGAATACACCAGAACGACAAGATGTAAACCTAAAAAAAATTATTCGTAGTTAATGTTCAGCATCCTAAGTAATCATACCTAAGAAAACCTAAATTCACTTAAAATAGAAAAAGGAAGGATACGATAAATTAGTACAAGTCAATGTTAACGAATAGACGGGCATTTATTCAAACCCATTAACAATAGACAAATATATATAGTATAACAACAACAAAATTGATAAAGTAATAAGGGTGTTTTATATCCTGATTAAGGACACGTTTGAGAAGCAAAAGAAAGGATTAATAAAATGCTTTTTGTAGATCAAAGCTAACCTAGAATATTTCATCGAGACCTCGTAACTAATATGCGATATAACATTTCTTTAAATATTAATCAAAATATTAACCAAAAAGGTTGAACCAATGTAAAATATAGGAAATTATAGTTAATTACTTAATTCGTGCTAAGAATAAGAGTGTCAGAAAAATTGGAAGTAAATTTATAAAAATTGAATCTACAAAATATTTGCATGGACCAGCTAAACAATGCACGTAACAAAGATACCTCGTAATCATCTAAAGCAAGTCCATTCTATTGCAGACTAAATATAATTAATAATTAATTTTGAAAAAAAATAGCAGCTAATATTCTTTCTCTAGAGAAATATATTTATATAGCAATTTGACGAGATGATTTCGTATATTATTTTACGATGAACAGTTCCATATCGATTCAACAGAAGCGAATATTAAACAACGCACATATTACGGAGAACACAAAGATAAGCACTTAATTAGAAAATTAAATTTTTTTACGACCTTAAGAAATTAACTTGTTGGTACAGCTAATTAACGAATGGCTTCGAGCAACATATATCTTCTGAATGTCGATTAGGATAAGATAAGTAAGATCCTACTAGTCGAGCTAAATAGAGTAGAACAAAAGTGTATTATTTATCAGATAAAGAAATATTAATTAGAGCTTACCGTTATATCAAATATGAACAACGCCTTTTTAACAATAATAGCAATAAATTGCGCGTCTAAACGTTGGTAAAGAAAAGTAACAAGTGTTAGTTCAAGGCGATCCAAGCCCAAAACGTAACAAAAAAGGCAGATAACAAACTTGTATTCTATTGAATTTAAAGTTTCAAAACGAATTTTTATATTTCCAAACCTTCACGTCAAATAGCAATACTTTACCGGACAAATAAATTACATGAAAGGAATCCTCTAAACTATTCAAATTAATTAGAAGTAACGGTCTTTTTTTTCAAAATACTAACATAACGGAAGAATTATTATTCATTAGGATAAATATATCTAAACACCCACGAAAACGAATTTTGATTATTTAATACTAAAAATTCTATACCTATTCATTACTAAACAATTATATACAGAGTGTTCCTAAACAAATTTAAACCGATCAGAAATAAATATTGATATGTCAAGGCGAGGCCGTTACAATGCTAATATTAGATTTTCACTTTTCACTGCCTTCCTGCGCAGGAGTAGAGGTCAACTTTCGATTTTTAAATGATACTCTATCCCAAAATTGATTTCTTTGTAAAATACAATTACAGGCTCTAACGACGAATGTTTAGAAAAAATATAGTGTCAGATAAAACCTAATATCAATTCTATTATCAAGTCAAGTAGATTTGATATTTGTTTTATAAAGTGAGGAAAACAAAACAAATAAAACAAAGAAGTTTTGACAGTTCTTGCTTTCAAACGTAGAGAAGCATGTATTCTTTAATAATTCTTCTTTTTTATAATTTTTTTCTTTGTGATACTGAATCATAGGTAACTAATGAGTAGATTAAAATTATTTCTTGATCTACCTTATAAAGAAGCTTAGGCATAATACCAAGGACTGTCAAAATTTGTTTATTTTATTGGTGCTCTGTTTTACTTACTTTTATAAAACAAAACGAGAGCTACTTGATTTGATATAAGTTTTACCTAACACTGTTTTTCTCTAAAAATTTAGCATGAAAGCCTATATCGGCATTACATTTTTGAATTTTGGAGTAAGAAATCATTTGAAAATCAAAAGTTACCCCTCGCCCTTGCGCAGGGAGATGAAAAAGTAAAGATCGAATATCAGAATCTTATCGGGCTTGGCTAGCTTTAAAACATTTGTTAATAACATTTTTTGCTATTTCTAATACTTTAGGTGTTAACTGGGGTAATTGTGATATTCGACTCATCCGATGGCAGATTGCAGAGCCACCTATTAGTATAGGATACGATTTCCCCTATAGGAATGCGCGTGGTTTAAATTCGGAATGCCTGATGTAGTTCTTCGCCCCCCCCCCCTCCAATGTTTGCTCTTCAACAGTAATTGCGCTGAAGGGCTGGTTTTAGGTGCCTCTCAAAGACAAGACAACCTAAAGAAACAATGTGCGTCGGAGTAACAATTCTTTGTCCTCTTATGCACATCCGTAAATCATCCCCAACTTGTTCTCAGCCTCAAGAACAATTTTATTTATGCCTTGGTAATTGGAGATGTGCTAATCATCAAGACGTTAATCAAGTGATCAGCGTAATTCGGATTAAACAGCAATAAACCATTTAACAAAATGTTTATTAAAAACAAAAAACTTAACTTTTATACAATTCTATAACCTAGATCTAATTGTTCCGGAGCATTCAGTTCTTCCATCACTGTTACCAATAAATTTCACACCTACTGTTAATTTCTATGTTTATTATAAACCAAAGTTCAATTTTAGCTTAATCAAATGCCAGAATTTTTCCTCTATTTTTATCCCTAATTCCTTTCATTTTACTTTTCTGCATTACACAGATTTTCGTGGATTTCTTAAATAGTTTATTATTGTTGCAATTTGCTGTCTTGCTGAACTTGTGCGCCAGCAAATTCCGTAACCTTGTATTTCATATGAATAAACATTTATTCTGTACTAATGTTAACATTGATTTTTTTATGCAGCAATTTAACCTACATTGTTTCTGTCTAAAATACTTTTAAATATTCCTAATTTTAATTTTTAATTTACGGGTATTTCCTTATTATTTTAAAGTATTTCAAACACTGAATAAATAGAAATATGCATAAATGAAAAGCTCTACAAGTGTAAATTTTAACAATATTACAACAAAATTAGAAATACTGTAGAAGATTTCATAGAACATTCCAGAACATTTAATAGAACAGCCCAAAAGGTTTCTTCGATCTTAAATAAATTATATAATCAAAAATGACTTATTACTATAACCGATATCTAAATAAATTGAAACTCACAGCAACAAGTCATGACAATGGAATTTATTACATCAGCATTATGGCTAATTTTATTCTTTCCATTCTCGAGCTTTTCTAGAATTTTCTTTTCATAAAAATAACAGCTTAGATTCCTTTAGATTTTTAGTATTGCTTAGAATCTTGTAATGTTAAAAGCTTTTATAAATAAATAGAAATGTAAATACTTAACTGAATATGTGTAAATAAATTACTGTAATTTAGTGAATATAAATAAAGACTTTTAACTAGATTCGTTACAATATAAGCATTTGGAAGGCTAGTCACCGCAAAATCGCAAAGCTGATAAAATTGTAGGTAAACAAACGAAGATTTGGATTGTCAAATCGCGCATGACATAAGTGGCTTGGCATACTATTTGACAATGCAAATTTTTGTTCGCTTACATACAAATACGAGTGTCAGAAAAAAACGCCGGCTGAACTTCGTAATTGAAAAAGACCAGACGTTTTCAAAAACTTGCGGGGTACAGATGAGTCCTACTTTTACCCTACGGCTGAAGTAATAACCAAAAGGTAAGATTTTGGGCAACTGAGAATCCACATAAAATCGTGGAATCACCCCCGCCTGCATAGAAGGTTTTGGTGTGGTGTGATGTATCAAAATGAGATTTCATTGAACTTTTCTCCTTCGACGATTAGGCTACTTAAAACAAATACCTCGAAGTACTTCAAGACTGCTTTATTCCTGATGTACGTACAAACCTTTGCGATATTTTCTTCTTGGTTTTCCTGCAGCAGGAAATTTTTAAACAATCACCGAAATCGCTAGATGAATTAAAAACGAACATCGTACAGTGTGTGATTACAATGTGTCGCAAAACCCTTAATCGTGTATTCGACAATATTGCCCTCGTGTGAGAGAAGTGGCAAATTGTCAGAGTGGGCACTTCAAACATGCTTTCCATTAAACTTTTGATTGCTTTCTTTCAGAAAATGTACTTTTTATTTATCCAACGATATATACCCTGTATAATAATTAATTCGGAAGAATAGATAATGCAACCAATTGAAGTATTGTAATTGTTAAATAAGATTTTCTAAAATATCTACTAAATTTGTATCGAATAATGTTACACTAAAGGAAATGTGCCTCAATATTAAAATGAACGCCTTCCTTCACATGCACTAATCAAAAATTTATATTATCCTGAAAATTGTTTTCGTCCACCCCTTCCCAACGCGCCTTTGAAACCCCATCAACGATTATCACCAAACACTTTTCAAATTAAAAAAACCCAAATAAAGTCATATCTAAAATATGCTATTGTATACACTGTTCCTTTACATAGTTCAATCAAGTATATGTTATCTTGGAAACGTTTTATCCCACCCACTATCCTAATCAAATACCTTTCCTCAATCACCACCTTAGTTTGCATCTTGTAAATTTTAGAGCAATCCGTTAAATCGTTTTAAGTCATTGTGAACAAAATATAAAGCACAGAGGGCAGCTAAATGATATAAATACGACACACAGATGACTGAAGACAATGGATGCATGACAGACTGACAACGCATAGACAGCATACAAGTGATGAACGAGCAGCGGGCAGGCGGCGGAAAAACGACGGACGGCCGATGGAGGAACGACGAACGGAAGTCTGATAGATAACTGTAAGACAATATATAGACGAAAGGCAGACGACGGACAAACATCGGACAGACGACAAACGAAGGACGAACAGACGACGGACGGATGGCGGACGGATGACGGACGGACAACGGAAGTATGGTAGATGGATGACAACCCACGGACGAATGACACGCAGACGACGGACAAACAACTAGAGAACAGTAAATATATAACGTGCAGACGATGGACAGACAATGAACAAACTATGGGTAGGCAATGGAAGGATGACAGGCGGACAACGACGAACGACAAAAGACGTGAAAATGATGAATAGATGATGATTGGATGACAGATAAACAATGAACAGACTATGGACGGACGATGAATGAACTATGGGCGAACTACGGAAGAACAATTGGCGGACGATGGACGGATGACATATAAATGACGGACAAACAACAACAAACGCCGGTTAGACGACAGATAGACGAAAGGCAGACGAGAACTGAACGAAAGAGAGGCAACAGACAAAGAAACAAGGTGCTAAGATTAGCATGAATGTATTCAGGAAGCCTCAAAACGTTAAGATTTGTTGAAATCAGACATTCAAAAAAACGATTATTACAGTAAAAAAATATGCCAATTTCTGTATAAATTAAATAAATTACTCATCTTTGTGCATGTGAAATATAAGAAATAGACAATGTATTATTGCTTAATTGTTGAAACTAGTGCTGAAGACAACCTATTCTATTGTTCCTTTCCACGAACATTGTAACACCTGCGGATTTCTAAAACTGGCCTAAGTAGAAGCTCGAAACAATGCTTCATTACCAAAAGCTGATTATAATACGAGGCGAGTTGAAAAAGTAACGTAAGTTTTGCGTCTAAAGCGGCGTGTTTCGAACATAGCCGGTTTGGGCCATTTGGAGGGGAAAGTACTAACTTTTGTGCATCGTCTGGCGCATTTCACACACTTATACCTGCTTTAGTTCCGTGGTAGTCACGAGTTAAAATGGATATGCCGTTGTCGCATTTCGTCCAAATTCAGTTGCGGTCTGTGGTTCGATATTTATGGCCGCAAAAAATTCAGCGTCGAAATTCATAAAATTATAGTATCTATATACGGTCCTAAGGCTATGGATGTGTGAAATGTGCGCAGATGGTGTACAATGTTTAAGGAAGGGCACGAAAACTTGTTGAACAACAAGAGCTGTAGGAGGTCGGTTCGGGCAATGAGTGATGGGAATACCGCGACGTGAATTCACTTTTTCTCTCACGCCGTTGTATTCGTATAAGTGTATCGCGGGTCGACTAAACATTTATGTCTGGAGTGCTTGCCAAATTATGTATGATAAATTAATTTACCGTAAAATTTTCGTTAGATGGGTTCCCAAAATGCTCACAAAAATTCACAAAACATCACGTATGGCAGTGTTTAAAGCACTGGGGATTTTTTATCACGTATCGTCACTGGAGGTTAAACATGAGTTGCTCACTATACACCCGAGTTAAAGCGTCAGTCCACTCAGGGGAAGCATACACATTTGCCAAGGCCAATAACATTCAAGAGCGAGACAGCCACCCGAAAAATTATGACCTCCGTATTTTGGGATCATAAGGGCGTTATCTTGATGGATTTTTTGGAGCTCGGGACTACTGATAATACTGAGAGGTACCAACAAACCCTCAAAAAGCTCCGTAAAGCTTTGAAAGACAAACGGCCAGGGCATTAACCGCAGGAATCATTTTGCAACATGACAACGCTCGGCTCCATGTTACCGCCACTACGACCTTCCTCCTTCAAAAATTTAAGTGGGAACTTATGAGCCATTCTGCGTATATCCCAAATTTTGCGCCCTCCGATTTTCATTTATTCAGTAAGCTGAAAGGGTCCATAACAAGGGTCCATTACTTAGAAGATGAAAAAATGCAACAATGCCTGATGCAAGCATTGCTCAATTTGGACCAAAATTTCTTCAAACGAGGTATAGAATAGTTGGAAAAATCAAGACGGCTTCGTAGATTTCAACAGTATTATTGCATTTCTTTGTATCTTCATAAATAGTTGTTTATGACCAAAACGGACATTGCTTGTTGAACTTGCCTGGTAGATCCCTGCATTGTTCTTTTTTAAACCTACTTGAAATTATATGAAATCTTTGTCTAATAACACTTTCACACTATACCATTTATTTGCAATTTCATATTTTGAAGTTTCGGGAATTTCCTCTCTATCAAGTAAAAAAATGCATAGAAATTTTTATTTTTGCCTGAGGCTACCGAATGAATGCAGATATGGTGAATATTTTGAATACGAACCTGAATGAGATTTTTAAAACGTTTAGAATGTTTATTTAGTTTAAGATAATGAGTAGGGCTGCTCAACACTGGAAATTGTGGTGCGCTAATTTTGTTGCGAGTAACATCATTGCGTGGGACGATTACCATCACATTTTGTGTAGAGAGAATTTACACGGCATCTGCCCTGTAAATCATCAAACAGACAAATGGATGACTGAGAACAGATCTGTTTTTCTGGTAGATATCGACGTGAACGTTACACATAAACTCATTTAACCCCATGAAAAGATTTACAAGTAAATTTTGGGGATATACGTAGATTTAATATGAAATTTGTTTTTTATTAAATACGTTCAAGAGCCATTTTTCCTCTTGTGTTCTTCTAATCGAAAGTAGATTGCTTTAAATACACTTTGTTGTCTTTTATATTATGAAAATGTATCAGGATTCTTAAAACACAATCTTAAGTCTAATCAGTCAAAGTATTCATAAACTGCCTATTTACGTATAGTGCGTGCTCTCCCTATACTACTATAATATCTTGCACTCTCTTCATAATATATTACAAACAAATCCAGAGGAACCTTCTGTAACGTATTTTATTCTTATATGAAGCGCTTCAGAATTAACAATCTGGCACTACACGTAAACAAAGTTATTGAGCCGTTACGCAGCCCTTATTATTTAATATCTCAGTCTATAAGCTGACTCAGATTTTTACACGCGATGTACACAATTCTTCAACGTCCTTGGGCCTTCCTTATACACTCTCTTCAGATTTATTAAACTTTTGCATTGACGTAACCAAAGTACCTAAGTTTAATCTAGGAGAACGTTGTAGCAATCAACAGTAACCTGTCTATAATTTATCCAAGAATAGTTATAATCACCGACCTTAGTGATTTAGTGGCCAGCATGTTTTCTCCCAACCGTAAAGGACGCTCATTCAAACCCGGTCCAGGAGGTAAATTTTTCAACGAAAAAAATTAAAAGCATGGCTTCATCTCGGATAAACGCGTAAAGTCGTAACTCCTATGTCAAAATGCGGTTTGGCACGTTAAAAATCCCTGCTGGGAACACTTCCATTCTAATATACATGGCGAAATGACAATGTTAAGTAAAGTCATGAGGACAAAGAAAATTTCCGCAGCCAAAACCTCAACTACAGAAAAACAAAAATATAAAATAGTTTAAATATGTTACACAAATAAATTAAATTAACTCTACATGTTGTTAAAACAAATCTTTGTACATTTTTACACGCTATCTAAAGTCACATTTTATTCAATAAAAACAAAAGCTATGTTTGATTGAACATAAATCGGCTGATTAAACAAGATGTGTCATTTAAAACCAAAACATAAATGTAATTTAACAAATTCCCAAAGTTATACAGTAGTAGCTTCTTCTTCATAAAAGTCAAGCTTTCCAACACCTACAGCCATCTTGAAATTTATAGCTTTTCGAGTTTATATTAGTAAACAACTTGCGCAGATAGACATCAACAATCCATTAACGTCTGCCTATTTTTTTTAAATAATTTATATGCAAGTGCTATCGTTATTTATCACTATTCTTGTCTTTTGTTTCAAACAAAGGAATCGTCGGTATTCATTATAAGTGACCTCTGTCAGATTTAGATTGGATTCAGGAGAAGACCACCTATTATACATAATCAAAACATGATTTTTTGTTAATCAGAATTTTCTGTCAAAATTATAGCTGTCTTTATCCAGTTCAATCTAACACAGCTCTTCTTAAATAAAGGTATACATTATGGGCAATCAAGTTTCGGTTGTAATTTTTAAAACGATACCTATTCTTAAATTTTTAATATCCGTCATCTTTGGACACAACAAAGGAAGGAACGTTCAAAGCTCGTCTCAATAATTGCAGAATCTAAAATAAAATTCCGACTTATCAAAACGTGAATAAGAACCATTAATTTTTAACCTTTAGCAAAGAAGGAACGCGTAACAGTTTATTATATAAAGGATTGTGGCAATATTAAAGTTTTTGAACCATCTTCGCATAATACCTCATTAATAGAAAACGAGGTCGAATTTATTTATGTTTACTGTTACACAAGTGAATGCATTTTAAGTAAATACTTTACGATTCTTTGGAAGTAATTTATTTATAAATATCCAAGTGTGAAAAAGTCAGTAGTTGTCTTCAAAATTTTCAAAATATTTGCTTTATAATATAATTTTTATTAAAATCGCTTTGTACTAACAACTAACTACCTACATTAGGATATTCCATAATTGTCTATTATCAATGGTTGAAAAGAGCAAGTGTGATATTTACGCGCATGAAAAGTCAAAACACACAGGAATGTACAGCACCAAGGTCATTTAAACTATAGCATCACCAAACTCTGATATACAGTGTGATATGGTTAAGATGAAGACACCCCTGTATCTCAGTTAGTTTTGGAAGTATAAATTCGAATTTTGCTACAGAGGTAGAATTTTATAAGCTGCATTTTTTAGGGTTCTCAGCTTAAATGTGAGGTGTAAACCCAGCCTACTACGATTTCGCAAATATAGCCAATTCT